>PVKA01004022.1:0-103335 GCA_004027165.1 Ctenomys sociabilis | reverse complement strand
AGGCGGGGCGAGGGGAGGCGGGGCGAGGGGAGGCGGGGCGGGGCAAGGCAAGGCAAGAAAGCTTTCTAGGTAGCTCAGCTGACTAAAGTGCCTGCTTAGGCAGATGCAGGGACCTGGGTTGGATCCTCAGTGTGCTGTGCTGACCCCGCCCCCAGGGTACACTGAGACTGTGACTGAGACTGGGCATGGTGGCACACACTCCTGTAATTCCAGTGCTTGAGAGGCTGAAAACAAGAGTGAGTCTGATCTGTGTAGTGAGACCCTGTAGACTCTGTACTAAATACATTTTAAAAGAGCCACTATAATATAAACCCAATATAAAAGCCAAAATGAGATCAAGTTTAATGAATGATTATTCAAATTAAAATAAGACAGAAAATGATAAAGACAATGAACACTATTAAACAAAAAATAAATAACAAGACAGTTTATATCTACCTAACCATATCAATTATTACATTGAATATAGATTAGCTAAACACCCCTAATTAAATGGTAAAAATTGTCAGTGAAATAATAAAGCAAGAATCAACTGTGCTTAAATGAAGTATCTTTTTGGGCTGATGAGATAGCTCAGTGGACTAAGCACCTGTTTTGGCAAGTGCAGGGACCAGGGTTTGATCCCCAGTCCCGAATGACCCGCCAGCCTGGCCCCCAGGACAAGCTAAGCTGTTCAGAATCTGGGTGAGGTGACACACACCTTTAATTCCAGCACTAGGGAGGCTGAAAATAGGAGGATCATCAGGAGTCTGAGTTGCATAGTGAGACCCTAAACTATATACATAAATGAAAAAGAAATGTAATTATAAAAGATGTATCTTTTTGAGAGCCAGGCATGGTGACCACACCTGTAATCTTAACCCTTGGGAGGCTGAGGCAGGAAAATCATTGCAAGATTGATTGGGCTACAAAGTGAGCTTAAGGCCAGCCTGAACTGCATAGTGAGACCCTGTCTCAGAAAGACAAAAAAAAAAAAAAAGTATCTTTTATTTATTTATTTTATTTATTTATTTATTTATTTTTTGGCAGAACTGGGGATTGAACTCAGGGCCTTGCATAAAAACATAAATAGGTTAAAAGTAAAAACATTTACTTCTCTCTCCTTTTTTTGGGGTAAGAGTGGCTAAGGGTTTGTCAATGTTGTTTACTCTTTTAAAGAATCAGCTCTTCAATAGAATGTAGGAAGTTCAAATAACTCCTCAAATTTCTGTTTGGTTGTTTCAAATGTATTTTAAGATAAATGCTAATTTGTTTCATTTATACTAGTAGTTTATTTTACTTATTGAAAATAAAGTTTTGGGCTAGCCAAGTAGCTCAGCGGATTAAAGTGCCTCCTTAGGCAGATGCAGCGGCCCAGGTTTGCTTCCAGCTGTGCTGTGCCAGCCCTACCCCAGGGGCGCACTGAGACGGCGACTGAGACTGGGCCTGGTGACGTGCCCCTGCAACCCCAGTGCGTGGGAGGCTGGACACAGGAGGGTCGCTATGAGTCGGATCTGTGTGGGATCCTGTATACCCTATAGACCCTTGTTAAAAAATAAAAAAGAAAAGAAAGTTTCATTCTTTTGTTTCTTCTTTATAAGAGAGAATCTTTTTAGACTTGTACTCTGAGTACTATTTTGGCCATTCTCTTAAGATCATGATGTACAATACATTAACCATCGTTATTCTTTTTTTATTTTTTATTTTACTGAAGAACAAATAGCAATGAGACAGTTTCAAATCAAATTAGCAGGACAGATTCAATAATTAATACATTGCCCATTGTTTTCGTAGTGGTTTTTTGTTGTACAAAGTGCATACATGATATTTATTTACAAACACTATTAGAGCAGATGACTCTAATCATTGAATTAAGAGAATGTAGCTGTATACTTACCTTTTTTTAAAGCTGAATTATAGTACAGTTTCAATAATTAATACTTTTTGCATTGCTATCTTCCTAGTGGTTGCCCATAGTACAAGAAGCAGACAGGATACCCTGTCCAAACACTATTAGTGCAAATCTTTCTTCATAGAATTATGTGAAAGTACTGCATAGTTATCCTAACTGTACTGTTTATACAAATGCAGAATGGTTCTTTGTATCCTTTTTTTTTGTTTGTTTATTCCTGTCAAACATGGGTATTCTGTTGTCATTCAATTATTATAGGCACTTGAATGCAGCGAAACAATCCAACAGTTCAGTAGTCCACAATAATAGTGGGTTATCTGAAGAAGTTGTTGACTAGAGCCATTTACAGCTCAGCTTATAATTATGGCCTTATTTTATCCACCTCATTTTTATACTTTTCTGCTGGATGGTTAAGACCAAGATAAAGCAAGACCTATCTAACAAAAAATGTAACTTTTGTATGTGATGAGATCAGTCAAGTCCCCTCCAGGTTTATCCTGTAAACCTGCACTAACCATCGTTATTCTTCAATTATTTTGTTACGAAATTTTGTTTATTTTTTATAAAAGAAGAGTATTTTATTTTTATTTATTAACATTACTTACATTGCATTAAAATAAATTATTTTAAAAATAAAATTATATAAAAAGTCATACCAGTGATATGGGAACGAAAACTAAACTAATGCCATTTTGTGTTCTGGTGTTATTTTAGAGCATTTCTGTTTCCTTAACTTTACTCCTTGTAAATGTCATAGCTGCCTAACCTGATGGCAGCCCATGGTTTGCCATAAGACCGCTTGTCTTCCCGATGTAAAGCATCAAGCACCTTTGTTCTTCCATCGCACGCTAAGTCCATGCTTTGTACTTTTTCTATAGCTGCACTAACCCATACAGCACCCCCCAGATGCAGAGCTAGCCTCCACGTGCAGCTGTGTAACTGTTCTCTGCTGTATCAAGCACCTTTGTTCTTCCATCGCACGCTAAGTCCATGCTTTGTACTTTTTCTATAGCTGCACTAACCCATACAGCACCCCCCAGAGGCAGAGCTAGACCTCCACGTGCAGCTGTGTAACTGTTCTCTGCTGTATCAAGCACCTTTGTTCTTCCATCGCACGCTAAGTCCATGCTTTGTACTTTTTCTATAGCTGCACTAACCCATACAGCACCCCCCAGATGCAGAGCTAGACCTCCACGTGCAGCTGTGTAACTGTTCCCTGCTGCTTTTCGCCGTCAGCACTCAGTCGTGCACTGAGTGCCCACTGCTGGTCCCCGCCGCACTGGTCAGTCTCTGTACCCAGCCTCTCTGGGTGATGCAATTACATAAATTTGCTGCAACACCAGGGTGACACTAATCAAAAGAAAGCCAGGGTGGCTACATCTACATGAAACAAAGATTTCCGAGATAAGGATATTAGGAGTTTGGGGCTGGCAAGGTGGCTCAGCGGACTAAAGCACCTCTTGCTTAGGCAAGAGCAGGGACTGCGGTTCTATCCCAGCACCACATACCACGCAGGCCTTGCCTTCAGGGGCGCTGAGCCGCCCAGAGTCCTGGCACAGTGACACAGGTCTGTAATCCCAGCACTGGGGAGGCTGAATGCAGGAGGGTCGCCACAAGTTCCAGCTATGTAGTGAGACCCTGAAACAACCAAATACATTAAAGACAAAAAAAAAAAAAAACAACACAGAATGTTAAAATATGTGAAGCAAAAATCTGGATAAGAGTGCAAGGAGAAAAAGAAAAATTCACAATCATAGAGATTTCAGTCTCTTTCTCTCTTTAACACATAAAACACTCACCATAAAATCAGCAAAGTTAAGGAAAACTGAATAACACCAACAAGTTTGATCTAACATTTGTCAAACCCACTAAAGGCCTGGGAAGATAGCTCAGAATTGTTCCCAATCCCCAGCCAAAAAAAGAGAGAGAAAACATAGAGCACTCTGTCCAACAACATCAGAATATCCTTTTTAAATTTTTTTTATGCATTTAGTACAAGGTCTCACTACATGGATCAGACTTGTAGTGATCCTCCTGCTTTCAGCCTCCCAAGGGCTGGGATTACAGGTGTGTGTGGCACCATCCAGTCTCAGTCGCTGTCTCGGCGCACCCCAGGGTCAGAGCTGGCACGGCATGGCACGCTGGGGACGATCAGAGAGGGAGCTTATACCTGCACATCTCTGAACACAGTTGGCATGGCCTGCCAGCCCGGGCCGTGTGGGAAGGACCAGGGTTAGTCTGGGGCAGAGAAGGAAAAGGAGAGAACATGGCTCAAGCTCTTCACTGGGATCTGTACAAAGGACTTCCTCCCCTGCATCTGCCTAAGCAGGTGCCTTAATCTGCTGAGCTATCTGGCCAGCTCTTCAGAACATCCTTTTTACATTATATATATATATATATCATTTACCAGGATAGATCATATTCTAGGAAATAAATAATGTTCTAATAAATTTACCACTATTCAAGTCATTTAAAAAATAAGGTACTTTTCTGACCAAAGGAGGAAATAATTAGAGATCAGTCTCAGAAAGATATAATAAAATTCCTAAGTGTTTAGAAAATAACCCTAAATAACCAACGCTAAAGAACACTAAGCTACAGAAACTGACCCATGATTTCAAAGGAGAAAGCAGAAGTAAAATTACAGTGTTTTGAATGGAAAGAGGATGCAAATACAACATATTAAAATTCTGCACGTAGCTAATTATGTAATGGAAATTCATATATTAGGAAATGTCTATGTTAGGAAAAAAAGAAAGTTCCCAAACCAGTGACTACAGCTTCCAATTTAAGAAACTAGGAAAAGAAGGTCATCTGGCTATTGAAATTATAAAGAAACCTGCAGTGACAGCAATTAAGTGCTTTTGGAAATGGTAGTTGGGAAATGCATGGGAGGAAGTCCTTTGGAAGTAGTTTGAAGAGACTTTTGGAGGCAAAGAATGCATTCATTATCTTGCTGGCATGGGAGTTCCACAGCATGTTTATGATGTGTGTACATGCATGTGTTAACACAGAATATTTTGCATTTTAAATATATCCAGCTTGTTCCAAGATAATACCTAAGATTTGATTTAATCAAGTATGGTGAAGCACACAGGCCTGGACAGGACGATCATAGAGGGAGCTTATACCTGCATATCTCTGAACACAGTTGGCATGGCCTGCCAGCCCAGGCGGTGTGGGAAGGACCAGGGTTAGTCTGGGGCAGAGAAGGAAAAGGAGAGACCATGGCTCAAGCTCTTCACTGGGATCTGTACAAAAAGGAACTGGAAAGTTAGTGTAGGTTCATTAAGGTCATGAGAGGTATTTGCATAGTTGTGGCAGATTTTAAGCCCCCACTGTCCAGTCCTCACATGGCTTAGGCCAAGAAGAACAGTACCTTGGTGTATGAGGGTTTGATGAGGGATAAAGCTGTATCGGTTTGTTTGTTTGTTTGTTTGTTTAACAAAGGCATTAGACAGTGAGTGTGCTGTATTGAGGAATTAGCTGGACTCTCTAGACTCAAGGCCCAAAATGCCAGGGCAGCAAGAATACAGAAGAAAAGAAAAAAAAAAAAAAGACAATATGTAATAATCTGCTGCTATAACAGAATCCTGAAGACTGTGCAATTTGTAAATAACGTAAGTTTATTTGGCTAACAATTTTGGAAGGTGGGAAGTTCAGAGTGGGAGTCTGTATCTCGTGAGGCCTCTTTACTACATAAAATGGCAGAAGACGTCACATGGGAGGGGAGAGAGAGAGAAAGGGAAGGGGTGAGGAAGGTGGAGCAGAAGGAGGACAAGGTGGAGAAGTGGGAGGAGAGTGGGAGCAGGAAGCTGGGCTCATCCTTTTACGAGGAGCCCACTCTGGAGATAACTAACCCACTCCAGGGAGGAGGACGTTGATCTTAGCGCCTCTCAACACTGGGCTGAAGTTCCAAACCTATGAACTTTGGGAGATGCATACAAACCCAAGCACATAGTTTATTATATAACTTCTCTCAATAACAAAGCTATTTAAAAATAGATTAGAGGGCCCTCTTCAGAAAATTCTATGTTGCTCCAATTTGAAATAAAGCAATTAGTTTCAAACCTTGACTAAATCAGGTAGAACAGAATAATCCAGGCAAATGGAATTTTAGAATTCTTAGGAATGTCACATCCAGTGGAGGTTTCTGGGTGGCCTTCCACTTCTGTGACAGTCCTTGTCTTCATTCTGCTCAAAGAATAGAGAAGTGGACCTCTTAGTAAAAAATGAGGAGTCAAGGCTGAGATACTGCAAAGCCAGAGTTTATTTAGGGTTTGGAAACTACAGAGGAAGCAGAAAAGAAACTATCCTAACATCAGGGAGATACTACAAGTCAGGGACGACTGCTCAGGACGCCTGTGAGTATGAGGTATGCTTCATTATGAATGCTTCTGGAATCTTTTTTTTTTTTTTTTTTTGGAACCAGGGATTGAACTCAGGCCCTTGCGCTTGCCAGGGAAGCGCTTATTCCACTGAGCCATCTTCCCAGCCCCTAGCCATCTCCCTGGCCCCTGCTTCTGAAATTAAAAAAAAAAAAAAAAAAAGTTTGATGTTCATAAATTTAAGTGTTTCCCAGAAATCAAATCACAGAAAAGTACAAAATCAAATTTCAGGCCAAAATTCATCTAAAATTCAGATAAGTTGAAGTTCAAATGATCGTTCATAAGTAGGATCTTCTAATAAAATATTTGTCTTGCTTTCTGACCTCTAACGGACTATATAATGATTCTCTACATGTATTAGAAATCTCTTCTTTGCAATTTGCAGATACTAGTGTAACTCTAAAGTTTATTCTCTCTTTAACCATAAGAACCCTAAAGGATATGGGATAAACATGACATCACTGCATAACGCTGACATTGGCCATTGGGAAATGCATGGGAGGAAGTCCTTTGGGAGTGGGTGGAAGAGACTTTTGGAGACGATGAATGTGTTAGTTATCTTGTTGCTATGATAGTTTCACAGTGTGTGTATGGTATGTGACACTGGCCAAATCCTAGAGTAAGTTCTTAAAGCAATGCTAATTCTTGTTCATACACTGAACATAGTCCAACCAATATCCCCTATATATTTTCATATCTATAGCTAATCTTTGAAAAGCATTTTCTAGCCAGGTATGGCAGCTTAGTCCTATAATCCCAGCACTGAGGTAGGTGAGGCAGGAGGCTTGCCATGAGTTCAAGGCCAACTTGGGATACATAGTGAGACCCTGCTCAAAAAAAGAAAAGAAAAAGTGTTTTCTAAAACTACACTTGGTTTTTTTCAAGTTCATATAATTTGCTCTGTGAGTTTTTTTTTAAACCTACACCAAAGGGAGACTGGCTTTTTAAAAGAAAGATTATACCAGAATTGTTTTCTCACTATCAGCAACTATCTCACTTCAGGCTTCAACACTAATATTTCTACATGTTGAACTATTTGATCCTCTTAACACCTGTTGAAAACTTCTTAAGCGTCAGATCCTGTGAGGGTTACAAGGATGAAAACGACATGTTCCCTATTCTTGAAAAGTATTAGCCCAGTGGGACAGCATGTATTTAACACATATCAGCATGAATCTAAGAATAAATATTACCAATTTTTTTTTTTTACTTCTTCAGATGCAAGTTAGCAAGTTGCCTACTCTTTTCTTTATAGCATTTGATTCAATTACTTTCTTGGGATTTTGGGTGTTTAGAAATAAATATTTGGCAACCATACATAGATGAAATCTTTTATAGGGTGTTGTCGGGGCACATTCAGGGAATGTTGTTCGGTTAGTGTGAAAAAGGGAAAATACTTGTCCTCATTCTGCACCTGTGAGCGTGTGCACACACGCGCTGAACACTCACTCACTCCACTGCAGCTGCGATTCTGGGTTCCTGGGTGCAGCCTTCACAAATATTTATCTTGGGTCAGCCAGAGAGCTCAGCAGGCTGAAGGACCCTCTTAGGCAGGGCACAGGAACCCAGGTTGGATCCTAGATGTGTCATGCTGGCCACACTCCAGACCGCTCTGACACAGGGATTGAGAATGGGTATGGCGACCCATGCTATAATCCCAACCCTTGGGATTATAGCCATGTGCTGAAGACAGGAGGATCATTTTGGGTCTGATCTGTGTAGTGAGACCCTGCACTAAATACATAATAAATAAATAGATAAATAAATAAATAAATATTTATCTCTCCTCCATGCAGGATCGGCCTCCAACTTCAGCTTTTTTCGATGGATGAGGTCCCGTCTGATCCCCTCCTGCAGGTCTGTGCCAGTTTGGGTCATGGTACCGGAGTGGTTGGTTGTCCTAGAATCCTGGATGACGCTGAGGGGGCCCCATTCTTGGCCGAGCTTTGGCCTGCACTGTGGTGTGGAGGAGGCTCCCATTCTGCCCCGTGCCGCCCACCCCAGCCCTGCTCTGGCTCCTGCTCTCTGCCGTCCTACCCTCGGTCACATGAGCACAGCTTTGTCTGGAACCTGGCTGCTGAGAGGTCAGCACTGCCACTCCCAGTAGCTCAGGGTCTAAGACTCATTAGCATCAATACCTAATCGCATGCGACGGTAAAGCCGAGGACATGTGAAACCAAGACTCACGCTCCTCTGTCTCAAGTCAGAGGCTGTGGCATCGTACACTAGCAACCACTCAGGGGCCAAACCCAGAAATAAAATGAGATCCTGGAGGACTGCAGTGGACCTACAGGCTAGGACACAGGGGAAAGGGAAGGCCTCACAGAGGAGGTCGTGTTTCACAAAGACCTCATCTTTCCCTTCTCCTCCACTCTCAGCACCAACACTTCCTTGCCTTTTAAGGCCTTGAGATTCTGGTGAATGCCTTCCTTCATTCAGTCACCTTTTAATGTCAGTGAAGAGTGAGAGCTGCAGGCTGGGCAAATCCAGGCAGAACCCAGCCAAGTGTTTATGGAGTTTCATTTTGTTAGTTTGCTCTTGAAACTCTAGATGTCTGGTTTGCACTTGCCAGTATTTCTACCTTCCTTGCCCAGATGTTGCTAATGAGTTATGGGACCTTCTCCATTGAGCCAAGATGCAAGTTTTTATTGTGGTAAAGCATACATATATTTCATCGCCTTAACTATTCTTAAGGTATAAGAATTATACCTTGGTATTAAGCACAATCACACTGTCACACAATCATCATCCCCACCCATCTCCAGATCTTTTCATCTTCCTGGGTGGAACTCCACACCATGAAACAATACCTCATTGTCTCTCAGAATCCTTTTTAGGACAGCTCTTCGTGATTACTGCCAATATGTTCAAGTTGGCACAAGAAATGCAACCTTGGTGCCAGAGCTTAGGATGATGAAGAAAAGAGAAAGGGCTTCTAGAAAAGAACTGGCAGAGCCAGAGATCTGAGGGTGAAAGGATGAGACATGCAGTATGAGAGGAGAACTTTCTGTCGTCTGCTTTTGCTGGCTGGACTAGATGTCCCCTGTGGAGCTGCAGGAAGGGTGTGGGGCCTTCTCTCCTCTCAGCCAGTCTTGGGTGACTTGGATCACAACATATCCACACTGATCTCTTTTCCCCAACAACTTAGTCTTGGAGGAAAGCAGAGCTTAAGTGGAAACAGTTATGTGTAGACCACATGGATTCTTGAGCTCCAGAGGATGTGTGGGTGATCACAGGTGGTGTGGCCTGACTAAGAATAATTTAGTCATTTCCAGTTTTTAAGCTTAAAGATGCCTTTGGGAGGTCACTGCTTCTTAGGCTGCACTCTGGATTCCCAGGACTTTACCATGAGGTCACTGCGGCACTATGTAGAAGGCAGAATGTATCGGGAGGAGCTTACACAGGACAGTCCTCAGGCTGGAACAGACCTCAGAGCCCACCCCTGAAAGCCCCGTGTCAGGCGCCCAGTTGATGAAGTAGGTGGAAGGGGCTGAGTCAATAGCTCACTTCCTTGACCTCGCCAGGCAGTGTTCTATGATGATTACAAAGAGGGGGGAGAGACCAAAAAAGGCTGATCATTTAGAAACAGAAATTGGTAGCTGTGTTTTCTGCTGTGTAGTTTTGAGTTTTTTCTCAACCAAATCCCAAATTGCCTTCAAACCTGAAAAGGAAGAATAAACTAGTAAAATGTGTATGGGCAGGCCATGGCTACGTTGTGCCCTGTCACAAGGGACGTGAAATCAACCCTCACCGTGAGAAGACTTTCTTTCCCGAAGCTCTGGAAACACTCCACATGAAGACTCTCCAGCCGTTCTGTAATGCAAAGTGAAGTACTATATGCCATTTCCCTCAATGCAGAAGAATACAATAGTTTTACCTTTTTTTTTTTTTTTTAAATAGCTAAATAAAGGTACATTGGCGAAATGTACATGCTACGGTTTGTGTGTAGGTGTCCCCCGAAGCCACATGCAGTCGTGGGGTGGCTTACGGAGCTTGTGACTGATTACTGCAGGTCTGGATGCTGCCCTGCCTGGGGGCAGAGAATTTGCATTACAGTGTAAAGGGGGGAGAGAGGCTCCCTAAGCAGCTGCCACTCCCTTTACTTTTTTTTGCCTCTGTGAGTGGCTGCCCTCTGCCATGGGCCGCTCTTCCTTGGAGCCAGCTGAATGTGGACCAAAACCTCCACTGACCGTGAGCAAATCAACCTTTCCTTCCTTCATTTTGGGTGTTGCATAGTTGTCCCAGCAATGAGAGAAGAGTAACTGAGACAGTACTTATGCTGATTGATTGGCATGGCATTTTTGTCATTTCTTAACCTTATTTTTTGAAGTTTCAACCATTATTAGAAGTTAACCCAGTGATGAATCCCGACTGATATAATTTAGATATGTTTTCAGTGTCTGTAATGCCTTAGTCATGTGACCCGAACTTCGCAGTTGGACATTTTGCAGTCAGTTAGATTTTTACTTAAGTCCACAGTGTGTAACATTAGATTTCTACCTTTTTACATCTCTCAAGTATATTCCTGATATAAACAACTGAGCCCTACTACAGTATTAGTAAAATTAATTGTTTTCTTTAAGAGTAAAAGTCTTACCAGGAAATTCTTGGGGAGGATTTGAGACCCCAACACAGACTGGAAGTCCTGAAAGAACCAGAGAAGATGAGAAAACGGAGGCACACGGAGTTACAGAGGTGTCTAAAGGCCACCGAGCTCACTAGGGACAGAGCAATGACAGGATCTGCCTTCTGTAGCTGCCTGGCTGCTAGTTGAAGTTTCTTCGCTCCATTTGCTAGTACTTTCCTCCTGTATCTCTAACACTTTTCTTTTTTGTTTATTCTGACTGTGACAGTGGCATCTGTATCGGGGTGCTCTGTGCACCTTGAGGCCGTCTGGTGCCAAAGCCTCTGTATTCTACCTCTCTGCTGCTGGCTGAGTTTACCTTAGCTCTCTGGAAACCATTCCCCTGTCATCTTTGTTTCCAGCAAATCTAAGGGCTTTCTCTCTTCCCTCTTCTCAATTCTCCAGCTTCTTCATTTGACAAAAAAAGTGATAGACAGCAACCTATATTCAATATGGTAACTAGATAGTCAGGTATATATAAACTATCTGGCTATTTTTTGTTGTTGTTGTTGTTGTTCATGTCAAATATCCTTTACTACCTGCGTTTGTGGATTAGCTCCCTTCAGATGGATCGCGCTTTATGCTCTTGTACTTCGCAAGGTCCAATGCTGCACTCCCTTTACTTTCACACACCATGCTATGGCTTACATCTAGAAGCCCGAGGGCCTCACGTGATCATAGGAAGGTGACTGAGTTATAGGGACACACAGCTGACTTGCTGATAGGAGGTGGGGTCGGGTCAGAAGAGGTGGATCACTGGGTGTGTTTATCTCCCACCCTGGCTCCTGAGCCTTGAGCAGGTCTCCTCTGCCCTGAGGCCTTGCCTTGGCTCCAGCACACTATGGACGGAAACCCCTACACACTGTGAGCCAAAATAAACCTCCCTCCTCTAAGTTGTAGATGTCAGGTATTGGTCTCAGCAACTAGAAAACTGACGGAGGTGTTCAGTAAAGAGTTTTCATACTCTGAGTTCACCAACTGTCATACACATAGCTCTCAATGGTTATATTTACGGCATTTAGACTTACAACCTTAACTTACACTAAACATTAGCACAGTTGACATTTTTGCAAATAATTTGTCCACTGAGAATAGCCTGGCCTCCCCTAGGCTGTCTCTGCTCGCTCCTTCTGTCTCACTGTCATCTGTGTTCTCTCCCCAAAGGAGCCTGCAGTCCCACCAGGAGCAGATCATCCTGGCGCCATCCCTAGGGAGGGTTGACATGGCAGTGGCTCAGCTCACCCAGGAGAATGCAGACTTCGCCACTCGGGATCGCTACCACCACTCCTGGCTCCTGAGTCGGGAGCAGCTGATGCCTCCCTTCTAGAGGCTACTAGAAGCTGGGCTGGGACTCCTGTTCCTAGGAACTGCCCTAGGCATGGTGAACCCACACCTCAGAACCTTCGAGGACCTGCTTCTCCCCAGCAAGAGACTCCGTGGTCAAGCCTCCCACTGCCACTTTTGTGTGCTCATTCTGGTCTAGAGCACCTCGCCTAACCCAGGGGAGATTCGGGAATAGGGGTGGCCTCTGGAACACAGCACCCAACCCACAGCCAGCCTTGGGACACTAGGGCTATTAGGAACACCAGGACAAACAGGTGTGGAGAACTCAAACCCAATTGCTTGGTCTAAGCATAACAATAAAGCTTATTTTTAATTGTATTGCACTTAATTGTATTTTAAAAATACATAATACATTCAAATGTAATCATAATGAGAGTGAAAAGCTCCCTGCATCCTTCTGTCCATCCACAGTCCCATCCCCTGGCACAGGGGTCTTTTCATACACAAAGGTAGCATATTTTACACAGGTCCCACACCTTGCTTTTCCTCCCTTAATAATCTATCTGTGGCCTTTGACTCCCTGAATACCTTTATCATTGTGTTGTGGTATGAGTGGCATAAGGGGATGGCACCCTTTTGGTTCCTCTAGAGGCTCAGCCTGATACCCATCACAAGCTGCGAGCACTGGTTGCTGTAGCACCCCGCACAAGCAGTGAGGGGCTGGACTGGACAGTGGCTGCCCCATAGCTTCAGCCACTGGCCCAGGGTCAGTGGTTCTGGCCTTGCTCCATAGAGGGAAGGGCTGGAGGGTCTCCTCTGACTGTTTCCTCGATAGTATGCTTCTCATGAGTCAGTGTGCAAAGCCTCACCTGAGATGTGTGTTCAAAGTACAGATGTCTGCACCTCACCCCAACACACCTTTTAAAGTTTGGGGTAAGGTCATGGGGCTTAAGGCACCACAAGTAATTCAGTGCAGTTGGTCTTTGGACCATATTTTGAAAATCATTGAAGTTTCATACAGAAACTTCAGTGGTGGTTGAGAGCTGGGAAGGTTATGGTGACAGACCAGCTAGATCTTAACCTTCTGTCCTAGACCACAACCTCTTGTCTATGATACTGTTCACAAAATTTAGGTTTGGTTCAATACCAAATATCTTATCCTCATTAGAGTCTAGTGGGGGCCAGGGGTAGAGCTCAGTGGCACAGGACTGCCTAGCAGGAGCAAGGTCCTGAGTTCAATTTCCAGTACCAAAAAAGCAATAAAATAAAACAACAACAAAATAGAATCTAATGAAATACTTTTGTTATAAGATAAGAATGTAAACTTTGGGTCCAGATCACTCAGACTGGCCAGCCTAAAAGCAATAGAAATTTGTTCTCCTAGCGCTGTAGAAATCTGAAATCAACCTTGTACTGAAAGCAAGATGTCAGCCTGGCTGAGTTCCTTCCAGCTGCTGGGGTGGGGGTGCGGGTGTTCCTCAGAGTTCTGTGGTTGCTACCTGGGTTCCTTGTTTTGTGGCCCCATTGCCAAACCTTTATGTCCAATGTCTTCAAATCCCTGTGTTGCACCACACATCGCCTTCTCTACTGTGCATGTAAAGACTGTCTCTGCGTCTTACTCACTTTTTTTAGTTGCTCTGACAGCTTACCAGTACTGAAGGTTAAGGAAGGAAAGGTTTATTTAACTTAGGTTTGCAGAGGTTTCGGAGCATAGTCAGCTGGCTCCAAGACAAGGTGGCAGGGTGGAAGGGCATTCAGCGGGGACATTGCTCGTGGCATACCCGGCAGGAAACAGCAGCAGCCTGCCTGTCCCTTGTATCCTTTTAGGTTCCTGGTCTCTCAGGTGGTGCCACCCACACCCCGGATGGGCCTTATTGTTATCCATACCACAGATCTATGCTAAACTCATTAGTGTTTTAGTATTCATATACTTTTGTTTTTGAGACAGGGTCTCGGCATGTAGTTTGGACTGGTCTGGACCCAGGCTGGTCTTGAACTCGAGGTAGTCCTCCTGCCTCAGCCTCCTGGGTGTTGGGCTTACAGGTATGTGCCACGATCCCTGGCTCAATAATCACATTCTTAACTCCAGCATCACACAACAGTGTCAGTCAGACAGTTTTTATGTAGCTAAAGGATGTCTTCAAAAGTCAATCTACCTGACAGTGTGACCAGCAGCGCTTTCTAGGATAGATAGGGGGACAAACAGACCTGTGATTTGGAAGTTTTGCCAGGAATTCCATAGCTGTAGCTGATGATATCTGAATGAATGAAAGTTGTAGTGGTATTTTTGGGAACACGGCTGTCTCCATCTGCTGACCGATGCATGTATGCTCCATGCAACTACCCACTGCCCTGCTCGCTCCCCCTTTGACCTGCCCATTTACCCCTCCATCCATTCGTCCTTTGTTTTTACTCATAGATCCACCCTTCTGCGCACCTTCAGTTTCATCCACCATTCACGTATCCATGACTGGAGCAACTGGATGTACAGTTTTGTAGATAGGTACAGGGGCAACCACCTCACCTGCACTAGGTACATCTCCAAGATTTATTATGTGAACAGATGATCACAGGCCATTCGAGTATAAATGAATTCCCCAGTTAGATTAGGCTGAGCACAGTGCAAGCCTAGAACTTTTTTGAACTTAAGACTGGGAAGCAGAATAGAGGTCATTTTTTGAGCTGTCTCTCGGAATTATGCTAACAAGTCCTCTGACTTAAACATTGGGTGAATCCTACACAAATCATTCTAAGTCAAGGAAGAGTCTGGGATTCGAAATTCCATCTTGAAGATTCTTCCTTTTCTTCAGATGGGAAAGAAGGCCACAGTTAGTGTATTGATGCCAGGAAAAAGTGCAAAGCTTTTGCTAAGAGTGGTAAAAGAGAATGTAGGGAAAGTCAAAAGGTTGAAGAAAAACAAGGGGAACCCTTCTTTCTCTTGAGTCTGAGATTTTACTTCCTGAGCCCTTGGATAACGAGCTAGAGTCAAAGAAAATATGCCTGTCCTGCCTTGTTATCCAGTAACAGATGGACAGAGATCATGTGGTAACCCTTTATTCACCAACTTTCAACTCAGGGCCCTGACCCACAATGAACTTGGCTCAAGTACTAGTAATCAGATTAGGCTCCTTCTTTTAAAAAAGAAATCTTCATGATCCAAGCTCAGAAATCCAACTACAGGAGCCAGGGAGATGGCTCAGTGGAATAAGCACTTCCCTGGAAAGCGCAAGGGCCTGAGTTCAATCCCCTGTTCCGTAAAAAAAAAAAGGAAGAAATCCAGTACAGCTTTGCTCTTTCCTTGTCACATACCTGGTTACTTGCTGTAGGCTCACCTATACACGCTGAGAAGATGAGTAAGGAAGGAAGCCAGGAGACTTCTTCGAGGAAGCAAGTTTGGAACCACATAGGACAGGAAATGTGGAAAGGCTTCCTGAGCCAAGGGAACTAGGTAAACAAAAATAAATGAGGCAAAAGAACCCTTAACTTAACCACTCTTCTTTCTGAGGGTTTCTTTTAAGTGGGCTCATTGAAGAGAGTGGTTAATATTGCAGATATATGGAATTTGGGAGAGAAAATCTATTTGAACCCTGGCTCTGCCACTTACTAGTTCTGCCATCTAGGACAGAACTGTAATCTGAAACTTAATTCCTTCTGCTATGGCTTGTGTCTCCATGTGCCCCCTAAGCCTCATGCAGTCATGGAGGGCGGGCTTTTGGGAGGCAGCTAAATCTAGAATGTGATTGGTTCACAGTGCAGTGCTGGGAATGATTTTAGTAGTTGGATGACTGGTGGATCAGCCTACGGATTGGATTGGCACCATCCTAATCCCGGGAGAGTGGATACAATGTAAACGATGGAAAGAGGCTTGCTCTCCCGTCTGTCACTGGCTGTTACTTTCACTGTCTTCTACTCCCGTGAACTGTTGCCCCTCTAACACGTGCCACACTGCCTTGGAGTCAGCTGATTATGGACTGAAGCCTCTACAACCTATGAGCTAAATAAACTCTCCCTCTCCTAACTTGGGATGTCGGGTATTTTGTCTCAGCAAGGGGGAAAATAACTAAGACACCTTAGCGGAATGAAGATTATAATTCCTACTGGCAGCATGTGGAGCTGTGAGGAGTGAATAAAATGAGACTTCCACATTTTTTGAAAGAGATAAAGAGGGGATAAAGTTGTGAGAACCACTGCTGCTAATTCATGTCACTTACAATAGGCAACACAGAAGAAAATGAAACATGAGATTTCCATGCTACTTGGTACCTGCTAGCTTGAAATTTTAGAACAGAGTGGAGTCCCGCTGCTTTAGGAAGCTAAGCTGCATCTGTGGGCCTCAGACCTAGCAGGACACCTTCACCAGTCCAAACCAGCAGAGATGTATAGCGTGTCCAAGTGTGAGTCAGGAAATCCACAGAGCTCTGCCTAGCCCCCAGCCTGCCTCTGTCCTCAGCCTATCAACCCCCCTGGTTGCCTCCCTGTTCCACTCCTCCCTCAATCTTTTGCCTCCCCAGGCCCCAGAGCCTTGGGGATTTTTCTTAGACATCAAAACAATTGATCCCAGTCTCCATGACTTTTTACAACAAGGCCTAGGCTACATCAAACACCCCTGTGTTTACCGGGCCATGTCTTCTTGGCATCCTTACGGTGTCCAGGAGGAGAGAACAGGCAGTAGTGTCTGCTTTTGCCGAGGTTTTTCTACACTCTGAAGGCAGGGGGCTGGCGGAAGTGTACTCACCAAGCCTTGCTTGGCACCTGCATCTGGGAGCTGTCCCGGGTTCCTTTGGCTGGGGAGCTCATAAGCAGAAATGCACGCCTGTTGTCGATTAGAAGCAGTAAATAGAGGGATAAGCCCCTGATTCTTGATGCAATTCTCTTCTTAGGGAGAAGACTGTGTTCAGATTAGAGCAGATGGCAAGAAAGACCCACCAGCATCAGGAGTCCCGGCTGGCTGTGTTCGGGAAGGCAGCCCATCTCAGTGTGCTGCTGGCGTCCTCCCTACGCTCCAGCTCTGATGGGATTGGGCTCAGTGGAAGATGGTAGATGCTTCCATCATCCCTTGCAATGCAGGAACCACCTTCTGAGGCAGAGCGGTTCTCTGAGTGAGGTCTAAACTAATGGCCAGCCTGAGTTTCTTTTGACTTTTTCTTTAAAGTATGTGTGTGTGCATGCACACGCACACATGTTCCCGTGTCTGTTGAAAGAAAGCACTCACCAAGTGTGTGGACTGGCTTTATATGGGTCATGCGGTATACCTCAGGTTCACTTTGGAAAGCCCTGAGCGAGGGTGGCATTTCAAAGGGTTAGCAGGCATCTGCCAGCCAGCAGGAGGGCTTTGCGAGTACTGCTCTGTGTAATGCAATACGAACCATGGGTTTGAAAAGCTGAAGACAGAGGAACTAACGCTGGCGTCAGACATGATGCCCAGCTGAAAGTCACAAAGGCTGATGCTATGAAAAGCAGCGTTGGTCTCTAATGGAGCAGCTGTGACATGGGCAACTACTCTCTAAATACGTGGGTCCATACTGGGGTGGACGTGCTACTGTAATAGGCATTTCCAAGTCTCATTTACTTGTTGCTATAAATTTTCTAAAACCAGGAAGGGAATGAAGAACTCAGACAAAGTATATATGGATACTCAGAGACTAAAGCTCCTTCAGCTGAATGGTTAGATCATCATTACCCTCAGAATTTTCCTTTGAATTCTCAACATTCAGCTAGGAGAAGTGAGGGGTATCTGGAGGATTCTGAGGAGGTCTTGGGGCCAGGCTGAAAGGGCTCAGTTACCTTTGCCTGCATTCAGTTGCCCAGAGCTAGATCCTTAGTGTATATGACTAAAAAGTACTGGAAATGCACGCAAGAAGGACTTGGGAAAAGGAAGAACTGAGTTTGGTGGGCCTCCAGCCCAGCCGACCACTGTGCTGGGAAATGAGAACAAGAGAAATCAGTGGTGGTGGAGGAGACTACTGGAACTGATTTGAGTAAGTTTGTGCCTTCAGGGTTCCCATCTCCTACAGCAAATAACACACTTGTACTGCTGTCACCACATTATGCTTAGAATTCCTTTTCAGGACCTTTATTACAGCTTTTAAATGTTCTAACAAGGGGGTAGGGTGATGGCTCAGTGGAATAAGTGCTTGCCTGGCAAGCACAAGGTCCTGAGTTTGATCCCTGGTACTACCAAAAATATAAATAAATATATAAATATTCTAATGAACTATAAGTTATTGTGCTTTGAAAACTCATTTGATTTCTGGAAGAATTTGAAATTGTTTGGGATCAAGCCCAGGGAAAAAGACGTTGATAAAAGCTAAAAACAAAAAAAATTTTTTTTATCAAAAACAAAGGATAGCCATAAAATTAACTGATTCCTCAGGTAAATTCCTGAAATGGGATCCCAATCCAACACATTCTGATAATTGATAGTGTCACTGGAATAATTTTAGGTTTTACAGGGAGCCAATGCTAAATTTATTTAGACTTATGGGATATATTTAGATTTGTTAGATATATACAGCAACATTTATTTATTTTTTTTTTGTGTGTGTGTGTGTATAGTGACTTTGGAGTTCAGTTTCATATGCAGATGTGTGACTATTTACTTATGATCTGTGTCAGTGCTTTTTATACGAACAATTGAAGAGTTTTCAGGAGGAAATATATCTTGAGATAAGAAATGGCCTCAATGTGCATTTTTAAGTATTCTTGATGGGTCCTTTCAATCTGTCCAACTATCATGGTCCCAGTCGTTCATTCACTCGGTAAGTATTGGCTGAATTTCTCTGTGTTCAAACCTGTTTCTCTTGATTTAGAAACCATGACACTAGACAATGGCAGTGGGTTCCCTTGGATCCTAGGATGTTTGTGGTGCTGGGAACAAAGGGTTCTGCATAGAAAAAGTTGGCATTAACTGGCCAGAGGGTCAGAAAGAAATTGGGCTTTACAGTGCTAACAAAGTTTCTGAAGAGTAATTATTCATAAGATTATTTTATAAGCTGGAGAACATTAGATCATCTCCTTTCTGGACTGATGACTTATTTTTCTGGATATTTTACTTTTCTTGGAAAATTATCATGTCTGCTTTAGAATTAATAGTGATGACTACAGATGCCTGAAATAGATTCCTTTGTTCCATTAAGGGCAATGAGGAGGAAGTGTAAGAGAAGGAACAGACCCACCTCTATGACTGCGATCTCTGGAACAAAAATTTGGGGTTCCCATTGCCGTATTATTCAGCTGCACTCAGGGATGATATAATACTTTGTTTTTGAAAATGGGGACCTGAGTTCACTGATGGTAGAAAAATTACCAGAGATGCTTGCTGAGATGCAAATTCCCGGGTCCGTCTTAGACCTACTAAACTAGATTTTCTGGGCTGGGACCTTGGGACCCACATTTTTAAGCATTCCACCTCCACTAGGCAAGTATGGAAAGTGGGTAAAGCCCAAGTGGGAGGCTTTGGGCTTCCCTGAGTCTGAGACTAGCTGTTTCCATACAGCTAGGCTATGAGGAGCAGAAGCAGTAGCAGCCCAAGAGCTGTGTAGTGTGTGGTAGTGAGGCATGTGGGTCCCTATGAGGACCAACGAGCTATACTGCAGTGGGGCACTTCCCCAAACTTCACACTGATAAGCCCGAGACATAACATTTGAGACCCCCTTCCCACTAAGGGTGAGGTCCTGGACCACATCACATCAGTGTGCATGCAAGTATATAGCTGTGTGTGTGTGTGTGTTGTGTTGTGTTTATGCCTATAGATCTTGTCCAATGAGGCATGTACATTTTGCTCTTGCAACACTGACTAGTAGGACCCTTTTTTTCCCCAGCCCAGCCCTGGCTCCTCTCCATCTAGTCCCAGCTTCAGGTTCTGAGGGCTCCATGCTCTGCTGGGGCTCCTTGGTTATGGCTCCCAACTATAGTTCCTACAGCTATAATCCTATGGTTCATGGGTGGACCTTAAAAGCCAAGTAAGAAAATCTTTATTGAGTTTTTGGCATGACATCCATATTCACTGTCTAATTTGCTTCTCAGAACAATATAATGAAATAGGTATTGTTATTTCCCCTGTTTTACAAATAAGGAGATGAAGGCTTAGGAAAATTAAGTACATTTGATATTGGCATGTGTTTAGTTCCTGGATTCCCCAAGATAGTTCCTTACAAAGAATGACACAGTTTTGCATATAACACATCCTCCCATACACTTTAAATCATCTTTATGTTGCTTATAATATATAACACAATGAAAATGTTACATAGTTATGCCGTATTATTTAACAAATAAGAAAAATTGTCTGTTGGCATTCAGAACAATTTTTAAAAACATATTTGATTGGCAGTTTTTTGTACCAAACTTTGTGGATTAGATTTACTCAAGGTCCCCCTTTTTTTTTTTTTTTTTTTTTTTTTTTTTGTCTTTTTGAGACAGGGTCTCACTATGCGGTTCAGGCTGGCCTTAAACTCACTTTGTAGCTCAGGCTGGTCTCGAACTCACAACAATCCTCCTGCCTCAGCCTCCTGAGTGCTGGGATTACAGGCATGCGCCACCATGCCCGGCTAGGTTCAAGGTCCCTTAGCTAGAGCTAGATTTGAACTCAAGATCACCTGTTGCTGAAGTTCCCCCCATGGAAGCCGGTCCAGACTTTCTCATCTCCCTCTAAGCTCCCAACTTTTCTTCTTTTCCTTACCCACTTTTTCCTACCCTACTCTCTGGAACAAGTGTTGGCAATCTGTAGCCCTGAGACAAATCAAACCCCTGGTCTGTATTTGAAAGCAGTGTTAGAGGAACACAGCATACCTGTTCATTTATGTGTCGTTTCTGACCACCTTCGCACTGTGGTGGAAGAGTTAGTGATCGGCGTGACTAAGAGCAGACGGCTGACGAAGCCAGGCATTTCACTACATTGCCCCTCGTGGAGATACTTTCCCAAGTCCTGCTTTAGAGTGTGTTGATTAGTGCTCTTTAGAAAAGATCCCTTGGGGGGCCAGGGAAATGGCTCAGAATAAGTGCTTGCCTGGCAAGCGCAAGGGTTTGAGTTCAATCCCCAGTTCCGTCAAGAAAACAAACAATCAAAAAAAGATCCCTTGGGAATGAGATTTCTCAAACATCTCCATCTCCATTCAAAAAATGCGTGCCGAGGGCCTGGGAGATGGCTCAGTGGAATAAGCGCTTCCCTGGCAAGTGCAAGGGCCTGAGTTCAATCCCTGGTCCCATAAAAAAAAAAAAAAAAGCCTGTTTTCTCCAAGGAGAACCTCTTCCCCTTATCAGATCTTGTGCTTTTCCTCTTCATGGACATGCTACTCCTTACCCCTCTTTCTCCTCTGTCTCCACCTGCACACAGGTCCATCTTGGTGCCAACATACATGTGCCTGATCTGCCAGGTGTCACCCGCGGTGTCTTGCCTTTCCCTGCCACTGCCTGGTAGAGTTTGTAGGATTCCCTGCATGAGTATTTTTCTCCTCGCCAGCATGATACGCCCTCTGCCCTCCAGCTAACCCTGGGATACATTGGCACGTGGATGTGTTGGCATGTCACGAGATCTAAGCAATCTACCCAGTTTCCGCATCTTTCTTAATAGAAGGTTATCGTGCTGTCTCAGATTAGTTGGTGGGTGCCTCCCTGCACCCTCAATTCCCTCGGTGAATTGCATCACCTCTTTTGGAAATGTCCTTGGGTTGCTCTCTCCCACTGTCAACTTCTCAACCAGGCCTCTGTGACTTTGAATCTGAGTCACTGCAATGGCCCCCCTGCTCTCCCAAGCGCCTTCTCTCATTTCTAGTCCTCCCTCTTTGCCTCACTTGTCAAACAGTGAGAACTCAGTGGAGTCCAGACTTTTTTTTTTTTAATCTTTGCCTGATTGCTCTTGCTGCTCTCCCCAGCCTCCTCCTCCTCCAGCACGCCCTGTGTCATGATGGACACACTGTAGCCCTTGGACTCTGTGCCTCTGTGATACTGTTCCTTCCACATTTCTGTTTCCTGTTTTCTTTGCTTGGGAAAGTCCTGCTCATTCTCAGGAAGAGTTCCAATGTCACCTCTCTAAGACAGCTTTCTCCAGCATACTTCAATATTCTTAGAGCACCTAGTTCATACTTACATAAAATAATTTATACATATCTATGGATCCATCTTTTCTCCTAATCTGTTGACTTGTTAAGGGCAGGAAATATATCTTGTCCGTCTTCATCTAGCCAGAGCCTAGTACAAAGCAGTTTACTCAATAAATATCATGTCTCTGGGATGCTAAAAGTTACATGCTGTCTGTTTTCTCCTTAAGTCAATTTGAGTGATAATTTCAATGGTGGCTGCAACTCACTAATGCTTGGGAGAATTTCTAAAGACTATTGATGGCCAGACCCCACAGCAGACTTGGCAGTGGCATTTTGTAAGAGCGCCTTCGTGACTGTGTTGTCCATCCAGGGCTGAGGACCCCTGACCTAAGGTTCAGCTCAGGCTATGGTTCATTCCTCCACTCTTGGTCAGCTACTGTCTCTTAGAAAGCCCCTTTGGCCATGGAGATAGCCCAGCAGCATAAGCACCTGCCTGGTGAGCACAAGGTCCCCAGTGTGATCCCTGATACTGCAGAAGAAAAGAAAAAAAGAGCACCCCTGCGTTCAGGACTTGGCCTCGGAGCCCCCCTCTCTCTCTGTTGCAGGTCGTTCTTGAATGGCTCACTGTCATTCATGTCAGCCTTGTTCCACCACCAACCCACAGTGAGTGCTTGGGGAAAAGAACCTGCATCCCAGAACACCAAGCACAGGCTACCGGGGCCGTGGAGCTCACATGTGTGGGCTAGCTGCCTGGGCTCTGCTCTTGCAGAAGCTGTCTTAGGGAGGCCTCAGGAACACCACCCTGCAGAGCACGAGCCTTAGAGCACAAGGTGTGTCTCGGTTGGACCATGAAGAAGAGCTGGGAGGGAGCTTGGGGCAGGTGTGCAGCCTGTCTCCACCAGTGTGTGGGCCACAGCAGCCTCCCTAATTCTCCAGGTGACCCAATCCTATAAAGGAAAGAGACTCATAGCTTTGTTCTACTGACGGGCAGTAGAACAAAGTTCCTTACTCAAGCCTGTTTCCCACCCCACTGTCTGTCAGATCCCCTCCTTACACAAGGGGACAGTGTAAGGCAGTGGATGGGGCACTGGGTTGATGTCTAAAAAGAAGTCCAGTCTTGGCTTTCTGCATACGGCCTGTGTGCACATCCTTCCCCTCAAGGGTCTGGGCCTTCTGCTAATTCCCCTGGTAGTTCTGTCAGGGGAGTTTTCTGTAATTCATCCACACCAGAAAACCTGAGTATAAGGCAAGAGCCTTTCTCTTTTTGGGAGAGAAAAAAGATGCGACCAACTATACATTCCTACTTTATCATATGAAACAGAGACCTTAGGAGGCAAGAGATTTCTCCTCTATTGCTCAGCTTGAGTAAGGAACTTGGGAGATCTCTGGCTAATGAAAGTCTCAGGTTCAAAATTTAAAACATAGGAGATTCATAGTGTTGCTGTTCAGTTTTCTTCAATAAAAGAAATAGCAGCACCTTGTTTTTTGAAGGATGCTCCCCGCCCCCAATTTCTCCTCATAGCCATCATCTCATTTGATTATCCTAGGTTGCCTGTGAGGTAATAATAACTACGGCAGCAGGTGTTGCTATTTGTATTTTTCAAATGAGACTGTTGAGGCTCACTGAGGTTAATCGGCCCACAGTTGTAAAAGTAGAAAATAGGTCTGAAAAACGATTCTGTTCAATCTCCTACTCCAGAGCTCTTTCTTGAAACCATCCCACTAGGCTAACTTCGTCTCTCCAAATGGAAGCCACTTTCTTTTTTAATTTTCCTGAATATAATACTAATACATGTCATCAGAAGACATGTACTTGAATGTTGACAGATGTCACATTGTAATAGCTGTAAATGGAAAACTGCACCAATGTCCACTAACAATAGAAGGCAAACAAATTGAGGTCTAGCCCCACAATAGCTCTCAGTCGGAATGCTGAGCACAAGAAGGCACACACAAAATAGCCCATAGTGCAGCACTCTGGTTATATTAAAATACAAACCCAGGTATTTTTCATTTTATCAAAGACACTAATGTGTTGAAGGAAGTCAGGGTGGTAATGACTGGTGTAGGTGTAGGAGAGAAGGACCAGAAGAGACCTTCTGCATCTTTCACTCTTAGAGGTGACTACATAGGTATATTTAGGGAATGACATGCTCTTAGTTACTTTCTTATTGCTGAGACAAAACATATAGCACCTACAAGTTAAAAAGGAGAAAGATTTATTTTGGCTTTCATTTCGTAGAGGACTGAGTCGCTAGTTGGCTGGATCCATGACAGCGTGACATGGCAGAGGAGAAACAGTTCATGGTTGACGGACAGGTGGCAGAGGAGGTTCAAAACAGGAGGGGGGGTATGTATATTTACTCTTCCAGGCCACACCCACAGAGACCACCTCTTCCCAGCAGGCTTCTCTTGCCAGCGTAGCACCCAACTATAAACCACAGTGGGCCGATCCAGGATTACACATTCATGATGAAATAACCTCCCCAAAGCCACACCTATGCGCACATTAGGCTTTGAGAGAACACCTGGGCTTAAGCTGCTGTGGTTTGTGTCTAGCTGCCCCCACCCCCACCCCAAAGCCTCATGTAAGTCGTGGGGCAGACTTGGCTCCAGGAGCAGCAAGGGGCTTGAGGGGCGGGGTCAGAGAGGCGCAAACCATTAAACTGGCAGCATGCGCTCCGCCCCGCCCCACCTTGCAGGCTGCAGCCACTCTTGGAGGTGTGGAGAGGGTCATCCTGGACACGAGGCCTCCCCGCCCTCTCCTCCAGATCCTGCAGAGTAGGACCGCAGTGGCTGTGAGTGGGGCTGCCTTGGGCAGAGAGATGTGTGCAGAAGACAGAGGCACTGACCCTCTTTTCTGAGCAAATAAAAATGCTACGTAATTCAGGCTGTTCTAAATTATGAAACCTCCAGTTACTGTGAGCTGAATAAACCTTTTCTTCCCTCATTTTGAGTGTCGGGTATTTGTCCCAGCAACTAGAGAAGAGTAACTGAGACAGAATTCATACCAGGCATTCATGGAATTCTGCACAGTATGTTTACAACACACTATGTGTCCTTTTTCCCAAGGACATCATATTTTAAGACAAGGTTTTAAATAGTTATACATGCTATATAAGAAATTAAGACAATACAGAAAAGAACAAATCTTTAACTAATTCTAAAAATTAAAACCAGAGACTGAGAAAGTATATTCCACAAGCGTAGGAAAAACAAACTTAGTTCCATGTCAAAAGTAATTAAGGAGAAGAAACAGAAAAGGGAAGGAGTAAAAAAATTAGAGGCTGAGTGAGTAGGAAGAAAGCCATAAGCAGAGAGGAAAAGAGACTGAGGAAGAGGCAGCCTGGGAGGCACCTAGTGTCACACGGGAAGCCTGGGGAAAGGAGAGACTGAGACACCCAGAAACAGACCCATGATGGGTCACACGCAAGCAGAAGGTGACACACTGAACACTCACTAGAAGGGGGCCCAGTGCGATGTAGAGAAGACACAGACTTCACAGAGCAGTGACAAGGGGAAGGAGGGCAGGTCATACTGATTATGAACCTGGACTGGGAAGAGGTAAGAGGTTTCATTGCTTTCTGAAAGTCTGGGGGGCTCTGCAGTAGCATAAGACACTGCACTGATCAAGTCCTGGCACTGTGGACTGCCTGGGTAGGTGAAAAGATGGCTGCGCAGTCAACTTCCTCTGCCTTCAATGAGAACTTTACCTCATGGCCAGTGTGGTGGCATCTGGGAATTTTCCCGTCTTCCCCTGGAAAGGATGTTTAATGCTAGAAAGTTTCGCAAAATAAGAAGACTTTATCGAAATCCTGTCGCCCCACAGAATGTTCCTGGCTCTTTAACGTTTACAGTGTGTAGCTGATGTTATCAGAGGAATGTTATTTGGAATGGAATGGTACTCTCTGATGGGCAGACAAGGAACGGAAGGTTATTTGAGGACCCACCCCAAGCTGTGTAAGTTGGAGCTCAGAGTTGCTGTACATGAGGCTTGGGAGCCTGGCCAAGCCATGAGCAACCCTTCCTCCTTGGAGGCAGTCCCAGGCTTCCAGAAGGATCACAGTGTTTACATTCTCACCTTGGCCTGTGGGACAACCACCCAGAGTCCAGCATCACAGAGAAACGGCAAGGAAGGGATCCTAGGGCTGGTCCAGCAAATAGCTTTATTCCCCCTGAACAAAAGGATGCATCCCAGAGAAGGGACAATAGAGCTTGGAGGCAAAGGGGAGCAATCACAAGGGGCTTTAGGTTTACTCCTTTAGTTCTTTAGTTGAAAATTCCCAGGCCTTCTGGTTCCTGGAGCTTTGAGCAAAGTAGCACAAATGCAGCATGTTTTCCAGGAGTGGGAGGCATGGGGTGGCGCTGGAATGCTATCTTTGGGGTACAGCCCAGCCCGGTGTGGTGGGGCAGTGCTGCTGCCTGCCTGTGCAGCTCTCCCCCTGACTCTGGGCGGAAAACAGTGCTAAGTGGGCTGCAGAGATGCGCCAGATCTGGGAAGAAGGCGGACATGAGCCCAGGAGCCTTGGGAGGGGTCCTAGTTCCCAGTGGAGGAGCAGTCAGAGAGCTGCTCAAGCCACTGGACATTGTCTTCTACAAGGTCCCTTGTGCCAGTCTCAGGGTCCCAAGACATGGCTGAGCATCCTGGGTCATGTTTCTCATGCTCTACAACCAATGGTAGTTCTAATATTTTATATTGTACAGGGAATAATTTTTTTGTATTTTAAGATAGGATCTACAGGGTCTCACTGCATAGTTCATGCTCTAATCCCTGACATCTGTGAACATGATTTAAAAAAAAAAAAGAATAGGATCTTTGTAGAGGTAATCAAATTAAAACAAGATCATGTTGGACTGCAGAGAGCTCTAAGTCCACTAACTGGGTCCCTGTTTGAGGGATGTGTGAAGACGTAGACATGCACAGAGGACAGCAGCCGTATGATGACGGAACAGAGACGACACAGCAAAGCGCACCGTGAGTGGCCACCTCCGCTAGAAGCAAGGAAAAGGCAAGGAAGCACCAGGCCTTCAGGAGTGCTGGCCTCTTGATTGCAGCATCCTGGCCTCCAAAGCTGAAGGGCAATGTTTCTGTTACAAACAAGTTTTCTTCCTATCTCTCCAGTTTTCCCTGCCACTATCTTTTCACTCTTTTGGACCACACTCTTGGTCAGCTACTGTCTCTTAGAAAGCCCCTTTGGCCATGGAGATAGCCCAGCAGCATAAGCACCTGCCTGGTGAGCACAAGGTCCCCAGTGTGATCCCAAAAGCTTTGCAGTGTCCAAATTCTCCAGTAAAATCAGGAAGGGCTCCCCAGTTCCTGATCCACCTACAGTTACTACCCTAAAGCACTCTGACCTTCCAAACCCAGCTCTCTTGAAACCTTCCCTCCACAGCACAGCTTCTCCACCTCTCACTTCTCTCCACCGCCCACATGGCTTCAGCTCTACTCACTCTGCAGAAACCACTGACACTGGTAATGACTATTTCCAAACCAGTGGGTATTTTCAGTCTTCACCTTACATGACCTTAGGCAAGTTACACACTGATGACCACACCCTTCCCCCCTTTGTTCTGGTGACACAACCTCTCACTGGCCCTCCTCCTACCCAGGCATGGCTCCCTTCCAGTCTCCTTTCTGGTTTGGCCTTCTCTCCCCAGCCATGTCCTGCCGAGCTCCCAACTACAGGCCTCTTCTCTGACTACAGTACTTTCTTCCCCAGTGATCTCATCCCTTGTACTTGGATCTTGACCTCAAACTTGGACCTCTCCTCTTAGCTCCACATCTTCAGACTCAAGTGCAGATGTACTTGACCTGCCATTCAGCTGTCTCAAACTCACCCTAGACCCAAATCCAAGCAAAGTCAAGGATTTTTGAGTTCAAAGACCCATGCACTGTTATCCCTCTTGTGAACGGTACCACATGTATCTGATCACAAAAACCAGAAACGTAGGAAATCCTCTTATTCTCCAGCTCCATCAGTGGATCTTGTGAATTTTACCTCCTACAATCTCTTGAATTCATAGCCTCCTCTGAAGTTGCTCCACCCTTGTTATAGAACCATCACTTCTCATCTGGACCCTAAAGATCTAGGCATCACTTCTTGTTTCTTTTCCTTAACACTGTTTGGACAATGATTTCTATTTGCACATGTCATCAATCACCCATTCCTTCTCTTCTTTACCCCCATCTCTCTGACTTAAAACCTTGCAGAAACTCCCCAAAACTCTTAAAAGGAAGCAAAAACCCTTAACATAAGCCCCAGGATCTGCCTAGTCTGGTTGCTAACACAGTTGACCCCCCCACCCATCATCTCCTATCCTCTTCTCCTTGCTCTCTGTGCTCCAGTCACATTGGCTTTCTTCCAGCCCTTTATATTTATCCCAGTCCTCCTGCCTCTGTGCCTTTGCACATACCCACTCTCCCACCTTCCTTAGCCTGGTTCACAGACACAAGCTTGATCGTGGCTCAACCTGACGTCCACAGGGAACTCTGCACACTCTCCTGAGTGCTCCACTTCAGGGATCTTTAGCGATGAGTTACCTTGGTATTCTCTTGCCAACTGTCTCTTCCAAACCCAATAAAGTTAGTCTCACTCCACATACAGCACAGAGCTAGGCATAGAGAAGTCACATAGGAAGGGTTTGCTGACTGACTACATAAACAAATGAAGGTACTATGTTGGATTCTGGGGATACAAAGATGAATAACAAGGCACAGAACTTTCCAGAAAGTAGCTCATCAAATTGGGAGTGAAAGAGGTCAAACAGAGGAGAATATGAGTAAACAGATCTAGCTTGCAGCATAACTGAGGACCTGCCACATCCGTCCCCTAGATGAGATGGTGATGCCTAACCTAGCTCGCCCACCCCTGGTGAGGCTCAATTCAGGTGATCTGCCAACCTGCAGGGACCACTAGTCACCAGAGTCTTGAGGACCCCTGGGATGTTCTGCTATGCAGGCATCTCTATATTCCAGTGTGGCAATGCCACCCACACTGCCACACAAGGGTCTCCTGCTTGGGAATTTGGCATACTGTAGGGCATTATGAAAGGCTCTGGCTACAGGGTGAGCACTGTGTGGAGGACTGCAGGCAAAGGGCACCTGGTGCCTCCTGGAGAGTGAGCACACCGTAGCCTCTGGCCAAGCCTGGGAAGATAGGGAAGGGTAATAATGATTTTTTTTTCCTCACTGGGCAGCTGGGGACACTGAGGTCAGTAGAGATCAATTAACTTGGCTGAGGCAAGAGAACAGCTTTGGAACAGAAGCTGGAGAAAACCCAAGAGCCTCTGTTGGGTTCACTGGGATAACTACAAGTGGAGGGGAGCTCCACAGCTGAGGACGTGCTGCAGTAGGAACCTGCGCTACTCGGCTTCCACAGTATGGGACATGCCCATGGCTTCTTTGGATCACCAAACATTAAAATAGGTGGGCCCTGAGAACATCAGAACCAGCACCCTGGGCCAGGAAGACAGCTCAGTAGAATAAGTGCTTGCCTGGCAGGCACAAAGTCCTGAGTTCAATCCCCAGTACCACAAAGAAAGAAAGAAAGAAAGAAAGAAAGAAAGAAAGAAAGAAAGAAAGAAAGAAAGAAAGAAAGAAAGAAAGAAAGAAAGAAAGATGAAAAAGAGCACCCTTGTAAAAATAAATAAACTGAGACCAGAGAGATGAAGCTCCTTTGTTCTCCCATTCTCTTCCATGCCCTGTTGATGATATCAGGTGCTAATGTAGAGATCGTCAGCCGTCTATCCAAACCCTTCTCCCCTTTACCTGTGTGTCTAGGCTAGCTTTCTCAGGCTCCTAGGTACTGGTGAGCCAGATCACCATATTCTTTCCAGCAGAATGTAAGAGGAAGTCTATTCTAGTGTACCTGTGTGCTCTTTTTGTCTTTAACTGATCAAACTTTCAATTCCTAGGGCATCTTTGGAAATCATATATTATAGAATGACAGAGCCACCCTATTGCACAGCCCTAAAAGACTGTTTGAAGGGCTTCCTTATGGCATGAGCACCAGTGTGCGAGTCTGTCAATGTACAAGAATAAATCATCGTGGTGTTAAGCTGCTGCATTTGGCCTCTTATTTGTTAGCACATCCTAGCCTAAGCCAAAGCTAATACCAGTAAAGGCAGCAAAACCCTACAGAAGCTCTGGCTCCACGCCGACCTTAAGGATGGAGACACTGGACTCCCACTGATTCCACTGGCAACCATGTGGAGTACCCTCACTCCTAACTCTGGAGAGGTTAGGGATGCTGGCTGTTAACTCGCTTGTCTCTAGAATTTGGTCTCAGTTGGCTTTCTTTCTTTTCATTCTGCATGAAAATACTCCTAGGGATATATAGGTCATTGAGGTCATCTGCCTCATCTTCCTAGCTCCAGAGAAGACTTCATCCTAGCCATCTGAGATGATCAGGAATCTTGTCTGGATTTTTATGTTTCCAGGAAGGAAAGAGAAACTATCAATGTCCTTTGATTCCTGTTTTGTACCTCCTTGTTCCTGTGTCAAGGATCTTTATTGAATCTTAAAGCATCAGAGCTAGAGAACTTCTTAGTAATCATTTAGGACAATCTGTGTTTAAAAAATATTTTATTTTATTTTGAGGAGTAAAAACAAAAGCAAGAAAAAAATCAGAAACCAGGCAACATACAATAAAACATATGTTACAGATTTTCAGGCAAGTGCTTATTCTACTGAGCTATCTCCCTGGCCCCAGTTACAGATTTTCAAACTGAGAATAACTGATCAACAATGGTTGATATACCCATTTTCATCATTAGATCAGTTGCTCATATTAACAGATATGTACAACTGGGCATATGATTGAAAGAACAATCTGTGTTTTACAGATGAGGACACTGAAGCACAGTAAAGTCAGAGAAAGCTCTAAGGTAAAACTGACTACTCTTTCCAAGGTTCTATGTTTCTTCCAGTTCTCTTGCTGATTTCTCTATCTTTATCCTAGGAAAAGATTTTTTTCTAGGAAAAGATTTATTAAAAAAAAAAAACAGAAGAAGGAAGAGGAAGAGGAGGAGAAAGAGGAAGAGAAGGAAAAAAAGGAGGAGAAGGAAGAGGGGGAGGAGAAGTGCTGCAGCTCACCTAACACTAACATCAATCTTCCAAGTTCTTTCTGTGTCTCCCTCTCTCAATCTGCTGGTTAAACCCTGCACTTGGTCACTGGGCTTAGAAGGCAGAGAAGATTACAGAGAGATAAACCCATGTTAAAGAGCAGGGACAGATGGCAGGTGCATATTTGCCCTTGGGTGCTGGCAGGAAAGGTGAACTTAAGTGGGATTCCTGCATCCAAAGGTGAAGACGAGAGGAGCCATTTAAACCCTTACGCCTTTCTGGTTTTGTGGGAGGGCAGCTAGCACAAGTGAAATGTTCTCTGTGGAAGGGAGGGAGTGGCGATGACCAGAACCTCTTGAGTACAAAGCACTGGCCTGTTGGGGCTGTGTGGCTGGATCTGGGCAGCCGTGCAGGCCTGCCTGTTAGTGTGGGAGCCATCCCCAGAGAAGCTGAGTGGGAGCCACGAGCAAACCAAGTTATTAACAGGGGTTACAGTTTGGCACTTTCTTTGAGAGATCTGGAAATTCCATGAGAGAACTCGAAAGTCTGATTTGCTCTGCGGTCCTTCAAAAAAAAAAAAAAAATACAAAACAGAGCCACATATTTACTGTTCCCTCTCTCAAAAATTTAAGGTGAGCTTGTTTATACACAGCAGCATCCTTCAGGTTTTCTGCCAAATGACTCATTTGTACTGAGTCACCAAAAGTGGGCCTAGGCCCATCTGCAGCTGCCCAGGACAACATGATCAACTCATCTGGCAGTCAGACGGGGGACCCCAACACACCAAGGGGCTGAGGTAACTTTTTCAGTTCAGACATTGTCTGAATTAATGCAAAGTCTGAGTTAGGGAGCAAGAATGAATGATGAATGATCCAGTCATCCAAAGATACATCCATCTTTGGATCTGATTTTAGTCTTGAACAAATCATTTGCACACTTGGAGCTCCCTTTTCTTCACTTACAAATGAAGAGGCTCACAGTCTTAAAACTGACATTTTATTATTTATTTACTGGGAAGGGAGAGACCATGGAAGCTTGAAGTCAAAATTTAGACATTTTATTACTTATTTACTGGGAGGGATATGCTCACACAAGGAACTTTATTTACCAAGAAAATCTGTTTTCACTGAATCTTTGAAGCTCTCCCCTGGAGCTTTCATTTTACATTCAGTGATGTGCGTGCATTACTTTGTGCAATCTACAGCCCTTTTTCAGAATTAATTTGCCCTAGTCGAGCCTGAATTCAGTTTCCTTTTCCCTTTAGCCTGTTTGGGTGTCCTGGAGGCGAGAGCTCTGCAGAACTCTGCTGTGAGCCAAAGGCAGTGGTCGGGGTGGGAGCAAATCCGGGTGCGGGAGGACATAAGGGGAGTTTGCAGATTCTTGCCCGGCCGGGAGAGTGAGGTGCTCGGCTTGGCAAAGGCATCACAGCGCTGAGCATCCGGGCAAGGGGCAGTGGTAGCGCTGGGGGCCACTTCAAGCTCCTCCGGGCGGTGACAGCGCGAGGCGGGGCAGGCCCCAACTCCGCTTCTCTCTCCTACCAAAGTAACCAGCACAAGCTAGCGGATGCCAATCAGTCGCAGAGGAGGACCTGCTTTCACAGGCCTACTGTGCGTCTGTGGAACTGGCATAGTGGTTCGTCATTCGCAAAGCTCGGCTTTTCGCATCTTTCTCTAAAAGGCAAAGCGGTGCCCTGCGGCGCGCGCGAGTGGCCGAAGTTGCCCGGGGCTCAGCTGACCTCGCCCGCCGCCCCGGCCCCTGCCTTCCCCCGCCCCGGCTCGGCCGCGGGCCCGGTGATGTCAGCCGAGGAGGAGCCGCCCGCCGCCCGCGACCCGCCCGGCTCATTAGCATGTGGCCGGGTGGCAGCCCCTCCGCCCGCCGCGCCCACAACTTTTGAGGCGGGGAGCTCGCCAGCAGCTCCGAGCGCTCGCCGCGGCCCCGCGCCCCGGCCCCGCGCCCCGCGCCCCGGCCCCGCGCCCCGCGCCCCGGCCCCGCGCCCCGCGCCCCGGCCCCGCGCCCCGCGCCCCGCGCCCCGCGCCCCGCACCCCGCCGGGCATGTGAGCGCGGGCCGCCGCCACCATGGCCTCGCCGCGCGCCTCGCGCTGGCCGCCGCCGCGCCCGCCGCTGCTGCTGCTGCTGCTGCTGCTGCTGCTGCCGCCGCCCGCGGCGCCCGGGACGCGGGGCCGGCTGCCCGCCCCGGCCCGCCGCGCGCCCCTCTCCGGCCGGCTTCCCCGAGGCGCGAGCGCGGGTGAGTGAGAGCGGGACCGGGCTGTGGGCGCGTCCCGGAGGGCATCCCAGCCCGGGCCCCTCCGCGACTGACGCGCAGGGGCCCCCCAGAGCGGGGTGTCAGGGAGGGACGCGCGCCCTAGTGACCGAACTGGGGATGCGACCATCGCCCCCCGCCCGGGCTTTGAAAGAAAACTTCTCTCGCTTGGGGCACCCCTTGTGCCTCCTACCGCCGCCCACTCCTTCCAGAAAAAGAAAGAGACCTCCCAAAGCGACTCTCCACCTTGGGGGTGATAACTTCCGGCCGTGGGTCCCGAGTGTTTGATTTTTTTCTCCTTATAGATACAAAACGGATTTCTCCTGTTACAGAGCCAGACTTTCCAGTATAAATAACGGATTTTTAAAAGGTGCTAGCACTGAGGATGTGAAAAGGACAAAGGACGTAGTTTGAAGCCACATGATGCACTGGTTCAACCCTAAAAAGCACAGGAACTTGGGGAAAGCAGAGCGAGCCTGGCCCTCTCAAAACAGACGGCCCAGCAGGGCCCCCAAACCTTTCTGCCCTGCCTCTCCATGCGAGCTGTCTGTCCCTCCAGCAGCCCTTGCCCTCCCAGGCAGAGTGCAGCTGACCGGCTCCCCTGCTGCCTTTGTATCTGGCTCCTTTTTCTGGCCTCAAACAAAATGCCAAGAACTGGTTGGAATTCGAACCATAATGTCATTGTGGCTCTGGGACTGCCCTCTTCTGTGGTCTTAGTTTCTCCATCTGTGAAATGGAAGTGATGGCCTTGTTCCTCCTAGTCGCCTGGTGATGGCATGACAAAATGAAAGTAAACATAATGCAAAGTGCTTTGAACAAAGTCAGTAGCATGGTGTTGTCAGGCTGTGCCTTCCTGTCAGTGCCACAGGGCACACACTCTCAGGAACGTCCTAGAGGGACCCCAGCTCTTGATATGTGGACACCAGTTTATTGAGTTTAGATGAAGGTCAAGAAGATTCATCTCCTAAATTTCAACTGAGTTGTATTTCTACTATCATATATATATATGTATGTATATATTCCCCCCCCATTTGAATTAATGTGCTTAATCCAGCCTAGGGATGTCTCCCAGGATAAAATAAGAAAGAATCTCCCCCAGCACCAGTAAAACCTCAACTCCATATTCAGCCATAATCTCATCATTGCAAACTGCCTTTTCCTTGTGAATTTCTAAGCCAATGGCCTTATTTTGAGAAACTGAGGAACAGTAGGAAAGGGAGAGGAGAAAGAAACTCATTTTAGGTTTCTTACAACATTGTTTTGTTAGTTTCTGTTGGGGGAATCAAGAACATGAAAGAGAACATTTCCTGACTTTTGGCAGTAGAAAAGTAAATGAGTGACATGGTGTGATATTTGGTGACATTTTGGAGGGACATCAGAGAACAGAAGGCAGGTGTCTCTGGCTGGTACTCGCCTGTTGTTAGCTGAGAACCTGCTCTGGTGAAGTGATAGGTGGGAGGAATGCTGCCTTGGGCCCTGCTAGACGGAGGCTGGTACAGGAATCTCCTTTCTTCCCTGACTGGGAATTCCCACACATCCTAGAAAGTGGTTGTTTGGAGACAGGGACCACAGGGCACTTGGGTTATAGGGAAATAAGAATCAGACCTTAGCCAGATTTTCCTCATGGGCACTGCAGGAATGCTGCTGGTCTTTGCTCCCCAAACTTCTGCTTGATTCGTCTGGGGAGGTGAATGTGATGGAGGACCCAGGTGGGTGAGATAGCTGAAGACATAGGCAAGATTTGTGCTTGCTTTAAGCTGTGGCTCAAATAGTGTCATTTAGGGAAAACAAAGAAACAACATACAGGATAACCAACATTAGGTGACTTCAGTGAGCCCGTGTTCTAATAACCTGAGGACTTCCTTGGCTGGTTTAGATTGAGCACTAGGCATTACCAGCACTTATTTCATAAGGCAGCATAGCGTGGTCTAAAGCTGAAAGGACCTTCGGGGTGCCAGTGCCCTGACAGATGGTCACTCAGGCTCTTTGTCCACCTGCTTGCATTCAGGAGGGAGTACTGCTGCTATGGAGCCTTGAGGCCTACAAATAGCGTGCTTTGTCTGAGAGTCTGGGAAACTGACCTCAACCCCTTCCTGCTGTGGGATTCCAGTGGTCAGTGGCTGGCCCTCGTGGCTTGGCCCTCGTGGCTTGGCCTTCCAAATCCACCATGTCAGCAGCAGGGACCAGAGAGGTCCTTTTCCTCCCAGTGGGCTATTTCTAGCCCTTTTTCTTCTCCTGGCAGAGTTCAAGGTTCTCACTGTTGACTGACTACATTCCATTTGTAAATTGTTTGCCTCGGTTGAAGGCTAAGTCCATGGAGAACAGCCCTGTTTGTGTAGCCATTGTTAGGCTTTTGTACCCACCTGCTACTCTGCTAGCTGCTCAGCTGCCGTGTACTGCTGGTATTTCATTCAGTAATGATAAGTAGGCTGAGACCCAGAAGTTTCCTTTTTCTATGTGGTTTCCTACTGCAGAGCTTCTGAGCCACAGTTCTAAACTGAGTACTAAATTTATATGCTTTGATTTTTTTTTTCCCAATCCATAGGCCATGCTTTAATTATGAGATCTGCAGATGAGAAGGGGGGCCAGGGTTGAAATCATAATGAAAATCCATGCAGAAAGGAAAGAACTTTCCCACCCAAAGGGGAAATGACGCTGAGTGGCTGAGCTGCCAGCCCAAGGAATAATAATCTTAGAAAAATGCAGCTCCCTAGAGTAAAGGAAACACTTTGAGCCCAGCCCCTTCTGAGCTGTTAAATATCTGTCACTGGAATTGCTCTAACTTTGTGGGCCAACTTTGTCATTTTGCTTGGCTGCTTCTAGAACCAGCAAGGTGCTGTGAAGGTCCAGGCTGGGCAAAAGCTAGCCCCTCAGGGAAGGGAGAGTAGATTTCCCTCAGGAACGTGGCCATCACCTGCTTTGATGGAAAGTGTCCCATGCAGAAGGCCAGTGGAGGACAAAGGGCTCTAGGGGACATATGTGCTTAAAGGTACATCCCAGTGGTGGGGCAGGACTATAATCCTAGCTGCTGGGGAATGAAAGGCAGGAGTATTCTAAGTTCAAGGTCAATCTAAGTAACTTAGCAAGATCCATCTCAAAATATAAAGGCCTGAGGATGTAGCTTAGTGGTAGAATACTTGCTGGGTTTGATCCCCAGCAGTGCAGGGGAAAAAAAAGAACACACAAACACACACACACACACACACACACACACACACACACACCACATCCTTTCAGCATTGCAATAACCTGTTTATTGCTTCTCTCTACATGTGTGCAGATGCTGAGCTAGTATTTCTGCCTAGGGCTGCCTGGTGTGAGCAGAGGGAGACGAGGGTACTCCATGCCAGCAGGGCAGTCACTGCCCTCCAGGACTGGAGAGCCAGCTGCTGCCCTCCGGGTGATCCCTCTGCTTTCCAGCAGCCTGCCCAGCTGACTGAGAAAGTGTCCTGGAGTTAACTGGTCTTTGTCCAGAGACACTCAGGAAGAAAGCAAAGAACAGATGGCAACTGTGGTTTTGTTTGGTACTTGTTGCCTTCTTCGGCAGCCTCCCTCTGTCCCAGGCATCCTTTTTGTTAAGAATGGAGGTCATGGCTCAGTGAATGCCTCTTTCTTCAAAGAATCCCAGGAGGGCAAGAGAGAAGACCAGTTTTGGTTCCTCTTTCTACTCCCTAGCTTTTGAGTGCCTGCAGGGGTTGGTGCTTTCACATTTCTTATCCCATTTCACCCGCAAAACAATCTTGTGAGCATTGTTTATTCCCCTCTCTCCTCTTTTTTTTTTGGTAGAAAATGAAGTCTGGCAAGATTAGGTCACCCAGAAAATGGAAGAGGCATTTGAAATAGATTTTGACCAAATACATTTGCTTGTTCCACAACACCACAGTCTTCTGATTTGTAAAATGGGTGTGGTAGTTCTAGATCTCTGAGGTTCCCTGAAGCTTATCAGTCTTCTTCCCCTTCTCAGTTCCTTGCTCTTCCTTTTCTATAGAGATTGGAGACCAGGACTGGGGAGAAGGTAGCAGTGATAATTGGGATAACTGTAGAGAAAAAAATTTTAATGTATTTTAGTACAGGGTCTACAGGTCTCACTACACAGATCAGACTCACAGTAATCCTCCTGTTTTCAGCCTCCCAAGTGCTGGGATTACAGGCTAGTGCCACCATGCCCAATCTCAACTGCCATCTCAGCTCACCCCAGGAGTGGAGCTGGCACAGCATGCTGGGGATTAAACTCTGATCCCTGCACTTACTTAAGCAGGAGCTTTAGCCACTGAGCTCTCTAGCTGGCTGAGAAATTTTAAAAAATATTTTTAATTGGCCAAGTTATGACATTAAGTCTTCTTACATGTATAAAATGGCATTTTATACAGATTGTGACATGTACACCACTTATATACCAGGCCATAGGTTAGGGTGGCAGAGAAAGCTCCATTAATTATGATCCAAACTGAAATGAACTGCGGACTTTCTTAGTAGGTTCTCTTCCTGGAAACCTGGGCAGTGGCTGATACGAGGCAGTTATTAGTTGTCATGACTACTATTCAATAGTAAAGATCCTGAGAGCCACTCAGGTGCTGTAAAATCACTTTCTTTTTAATGTCTGTGCTCTTTTCAACATACTCAACATTCATCTTGTGTAGGCAGGAGTAATGTTTCTATCTTGTCTCTTCCTCCTTGTTTTAGAGTTGGGTGTGTGCCTCCATCTGTGTCCCCTTTGACTGACTCTTAACTCAGGAAATATTTGCTGAGATCCTACTACATATGGGGTACCAGGTGATGTTAGCTTATAGGTGCATCTGTGATGCCCTAGGGAACATCTTGGTGGATCCCAAACATGATGCATTAATGATTCATCACTGAGGAACTATCACAAGATCACATTGACAAGTGGAGTGATATTAGAGAAGGCTGCAGCATGCAGGGCTTGGAACTGCATGGAACTGGAGAGTGACCTCATGGGGAAGGAAGGAGCTGATTTAGCTATGGAAAGTGACAGGGATGTGGGAGTACGGTGAGGTAGGAATTAGCAGAATCCCAATTGTTAAAAAGGTCAAGATTTCTTAAATAGAGGTGATCAATAGCCAGGAAGCCTGGAGAAGACGTCAGGATACCAGTTCACTATGGCCCTCTGGAAAGGGGACTAGGGCTCTTTATGGAGGGCCTTAGAAGTCTGATTTAGATGTTGGTTTCATGGCTTTGGAAGAGGGACCGGGTAGCTTGCCAAATCATGGTCCATTTGCGCTTGGTGTAGGAACCAAAAAGATGAACTGCAGACAGACCTTCCCTCCCTGCAGCCGAGTCATTATACGGTGGCTGGTAGAATCCTGGTGGCATTGTGCCCGTGCTGTGGAGGGGAAGACAGAAAATGAAATGGACTGATAGGAAGTGGTAGAGATTGGGAGGGAGAGACGTGAAGGTAAAGGTAAAAGACTAAAACGGAAGGTCTTGAATGCCTGATGGGGTGTGGAGAGGAGCTGTTTTGCTTTTAGAGGGGCTACCTTAGCTTTTTGGCCTAAGGACTACACCTATGGAAAAAATTCTGCAGAATCTTGAAAATATGGAACCAAGCTAGAGAGAAGCCAGGACAGAACTCAGCCTGGAGAGAGTGGCAGTCGTTGAAGCCACTTAGGAAGAAGAAACTGGCTCTGCTTGGGTCAGGAACATCCAGTGCAGAGAGTGAGGAGGAAGAGGCCCCAGTCAAGGGAGCAGGAAGATGGGTCAGAATGAGGCCTGAGGAAAGGACATGGGTTTGATTCTAAGCTGATTAGTGGGGACCTTCACAAGGCCAGGGAAAAGCCTGCCTACCATATGCTGAGCATAGGAGACAGCAGATGTTGGCCTCCTTCCCAGTGGCAAAATTTGACAGTGAAATGACAAAGAGAAATCAGAGAGAACCAGAACCTTTGATTCTTGGCCCTTAACTTGTCAGTTCCCTGCTCTTTCCATGTCAGAAATTGGCAAAACCATTCACCCGGTTACCTAATCCAGAGGCCCAGGGGTCACCTTCCACTCCTCCGCTTTCTTCTCCCATTGTGTCTTTTTTGTGGGGTGAGGGCAGGGTCATAGTTCTGGTTGCTTCTGTTTCTGAAATAATGTCATGAGTTGGTCCCTTTCATTTCCACTCTCCTTTCTGTTCTACTTCATCCACTCTTGTACTCTCTAGGCAGTGCATACAGAAGCCAGAGTTATCTTCTTAAAATGTAATTCAGGTCACCTCCTTCTCAGGCTTAAAATTCTCCAAGAGCTTTTCATTGTACTTAGAATAAAATCCAGCCCTTCTTTGTGAAATACAAAGTCCACAGGTCTGACCCTACCACCTCTGTGACCTCCTCTTGCTGTACTGCACAGTTGCTACACACACTTGTGTCACTGTACATGTGTCAAAATCATTCCTGCCTTAGAGATTTGGCATAAGATGTCCCCCTCGCCTGTAGCAGAAAGAGCCTGTCACCGGGGAGAACAGCTAGGCAAATGGCCTAGACAGGGCCACGCTCACCTTGTTTTAGGCTGGGAAGGCAGGCAGGCCTCTGTGGCAGGGTGGCTTGTTCACGGATGGCTATGAGAACTGAAGAAAGGAAGTCAGACTGGCTTCCTTGGTGCCTAGTGGGTACAATAACAGGGCTTGTACTACTGTGTGGGTTAGGGCTCTGGGTAAGCAGTCTCTTGAGGATGCCGTACTTTTCAAGCACAGAGGCTATGAAAAATGGGCACATTCCTTGTGTTTTATAGTTTAGCTGTTGAACTTCTTGGGGCTGTACTAGTTTTCCTTTCTTATGGAGTCGTTGAAGTACAATGTTCAGGTTAGATGGTGTGGCAGGCAGACAGATTCCTGGGTTTGTTGGGGAGGCCTGAGAGGGGGCCCTGACCTTTGTGGACCCCAAATAACAGAAGCTGCCACTTCTGTGTGAGGAAGCAGCTCGGGTGCTGGAGGCAAAGTGTGGGCTCTGGTAAGTTGACCCTTGCAGTTTCTAAGTTGGGAGGTGAAGATCAAGGAGAGAGACAGCTGAAGAAAAGGTCAAGCTGTCCAAGTGGCCCAGCCGGTTCTGTTCCTGGACCGGAAGCAGCCACACTGCTAGAAGGAGTAACAAGGGTACAGAAAAAGGCCCTAGTTATTTTCCAGAGAGATGTGCTGTGGTGAAAACCCATCTCCCTTCCTTGAGTTGCTGTATTAGGAGATGGTGGAGAGAGCTTCAATTTGAGGATGAGCTGCACTTTTATAGTCTCTGTGGCCACCGTGATTTTCTTGGTGCCTTGTGAAAATTTAGGGTGGGTCATCTTTTACCAGATTGTGGATGAGAACCCCATTGGCTTTGCAGTCATGGACCTCAGCTTGCAGGTCCAATAGGCTCAGTTCAAATCTCAATACTGCCATTTGCCAGCTGTGGGACTTTGGGTAGGGTATTTAGCCTTTCTTTGCTAAAGTTTCTTATCTGTCAAATGGGTTATTTATGGATCTATATTGTGGAACCTTGCTTGAAGAATGTGTTATCTAACCCCTGTATAGCAGATTGCTTTGGTGCCTGGGCACCAAAACTCATAATTCTTGAACTACTGCTCCTTCACTGGTGCTTGTTTATATTGGTCACAGTGTTGATGACAACCGCCTTTGTCCTCCATGCATTTTATTGGATGGGGACAAGTTCTGAACTGGAGAACTCAGGACTGTCCTCTAGAGACCTCTGTCTGGTCTTCCTCTTCCCTGGAGTGCTGCCTTCTTCATCCCTCAGCATCCCTCGAACTCACCATCTTTAGCTTTATACACAGAGAGAAAAGAGGCAGATTTGAAGATGTGAAATCAGAAAAACTAAGTGCTATAGCCCCCATGGATGATCATCTGAGACCAGGCGAACACATATGAAGCAATGAGATTGAATACAAAGAGTGAATGAGGTGTGGGTACAAAATAGTTACCATTTGCACAGAACTAGGTCAGACCTGGACTTGGTCAGTGGATATTCTCCCTCAGCTCAGAATATCTGAGGGACATCAACATGCACTTCAGAAGTGTTTGAGGGAGTTGCGAGCCCTTTTCAGAGGCCATGTGTAGGCCCACAAGCCAGTCGCTGGTGTGGCTTTATGGTCAGACAGCACCAGAATCCATTAATGTCTCTATCTCCTTCATGGTTCATTAGCCTGGGCTTTGGATTTCTGTTTACAAAATGATCCAAATCCATTTTTAGGGGATGAAAATTTGACTTTATTCATGAAACTCAAGAGAATATTCTGTAGGCTTTTAAAGAAATAAGCAAATTTTTAAAAAATGATTTGAACAATAACAGTATTGTTGGAATAAGTATTATTCTAATGGGACCTCTTTGAAGAGGATCATACTTACTTGGGTAGGTGAATTCTTGTGGCTTGTTAGGAATTATTTATAGTGTAGTCATGCTTTGTGGTAATGGAGTGCTGCTGACAGTAGCCACTGGCAGAGTTAAAGAAGACAGATGGCCAGCGTGGCTCCAGAGGACTTCTGTCCTTAACTCTTTCCACTTTCTAGCTATGTGGTATGGATCAACTACATTGCATGTCTAGGTCTTAATTTCCTCGTGCTTCAATGGGAAGAATACTTTGGGGAAGAGCAAATATAATTATGACTGTGAAAGTACTTGTAAGTGTAGATATAGCAAGTGGTTTTAGCCATAATAAAGTGAATCATAACCTGGAACAAATACTTTCACCTCTGTACCCACTTGCGTATCTGTAACAAACAGAAAACATGAACCAGTGCTGTTGCTGTCCGAGTGTCATTAGAAGGGTGGAATGCGTTAATTCATATGGACATGCTCTGTGTAAGCATGTGTGTTATGTTTCTGTTAGCCATCAATGCTTCCTGGGAACATATCAGGCATTATTATCCTACATGCAATGGGGCTTCCTAAAGAAATTAGTCATGGTAGGATAAATAGAAAGTTGGAGAAGAAGCAGAGAAATGAATATTTCTAGCAAATCTTAGTGGCCTTTTTCAGTCTATCTCTTTGTCCTTTCACCTGCCTCTGGTTGGCGTGACTTAATTCCATCCCATCTCTTCTCCCTCCAAGTGAGATGAGCTTTACAGTCCCCCTCTTGCCCTTTTACCTCCAGCTCAGTTCAGTGATCTTTTGTGAAGCACTTTCTGTGAGCCACAGCATCTTGGAAGAGACACAGGAATGTGATCAGAGGCTGTGTGTGGGCCTCTGCTGGTGCTCCCTAGGCACAAGGAGGCCACCGGTTGCAGAACATGAATGTGAATCATCTAACAAGGTAACACAGGAGAGAGGGAGAGTGTTGTTTTGGGAAAGGCTTTTTGGAGGTGCTATTCTATGACACGGTTGTGAGAACAAATCATATTTTGCCAGAAGGCCAAGGGGCAGGAAGTGGGACATTCTAGGTATGAAGGACTGAAGACAAAGGCAGGGAGGAAAGACTACAGCTTCCCGTTTTCTCTAAGTGAGTGATTCCCAAATAATTTTTCTTCCCATTAGCAGTCTAATTCCACTCTCACAGGTGTCTATGATAGTTCAATTTAAACCAACACATAACAGTTAGAGATAAAATGCACACACACACACCCCCCTTTGCTTGCTGGTAGTTCCTTTCCGAGGACGACCACTCAACCCTGGGTCATCCTGCCTCTTCCTGCCTTCTCTTGTCCGTTCTTACTCATGTGTGCTGTAATTATCACTGATGCTGACCATCACTGTCTCTTCCTTCCTTCTAAATCCCACCAGAACTCACAGTCTGTTGGACAGTGGGCCGCATAGGATGTCAGGATGTACTATCACCGCCTGTACCACAGAAGCCCACCTGGAGGAAACCCAGCTCTGTCTTTTCAGGGTTTCACTTTCAGTACTCCTTCCTGTTTCTTTATAATTCTCCATCTTAGCTTTGCTCTTTCTTATCTTTCATTCTACTTTTTAAAAGTTAAATTTTTTTGGAACCAGACAGAACTGAATTTGGGTCCAATTTTACTATTTGCTGTGTAATTTCGGGTAAGTTACTTAATCTCCCTATACTTCAGTTTTCTTTCAGAAAAACAGAGATTAATAATCAGACTACCTGGGAGGGTAGCACGAAGATGAGTGAGACAATTCATGTGACATGCTGCTGTGGCTGGCAGGTGCCCCATAGGTCATTATTATATAGTATTATATCATATTGCACTATTATTATCCTGACGTGACGTATTGCGCGCGCGCGCGCCTGTGTGTGTGTGTGTACTAGTAGTAGTAGTAGTACTGTTTTCTCTCTGAACTGTCTATGGTATACAACTGATTTTGTAAAATATTGTTTATAATTTAATAGAGTAACACATTTGCTTATCTACATTTACAAATCACGTTGGCAAACGTTTTGTTTCTGTTTTTAGCGGACAGTCCTGGCCCTGCCCCTCCTCAGAGATCCCGGCCCCCTCCCTTCCCTCTGAGCCCTCTGCACTGAAATATCATTCCACTGTGTCCATTTTTCAGCAGTTGTAAACGGTTCAGACAAATTATGTTTCTATGATTTCCTTTCACTCCTGGGCCACTTCACAGAGGTCTGGAGAACAAATTAACCGCAGAACGTACGAGGTCAGCCGCCAGCGCGGCGCGAAGGCTCCAGCCGAGCCTTCGCCCACGGGGAGGCCCGCAGCTCCCGCCGCCGCCGCCCCGTGGGCCCCTCGGAGGCGGCTCCGCCCCCTCCTCCGCGGCTCCGCCCCCTCCTCCGCGGCTCCGCCCCTCCTCCTCCGCGGCTCCGCCCCCGCTCCTCGGCTCAGGATGTTTTTCCTTGCCTTTTCATTGTTTCGCTAACCTGTCGGGCCTCCTCTGGCGGAGCCCTGCCACCCGCTTCCTCTGGGTGTGAGCCTCTCAGCGACCCGCGCGGGAGGGAGCCTGAGGCTAGCGGCCGCCGGCGCCTTTCACAGCCCTGGCCGTCGTGTCAGGCGAGGCCGGAGGCTGGAGGCTGCGGCCTCAGCTTCTTGATCAAAGTGTCCCCTTCCCGGAGGAATCCCGTTCGGTCACTTTGTTGGGTGTTTACTTTTAATAGATGGAGGGGGACAAGGAAAATGAGGCAGCAGATTCGGCGCGGCCTAAGAACAAGGTGGACAACCCTGCCGCAGACAGCCTGTGTTCATGTAACTGAACAGGACTCTGCTGACCTTCACCCTTAAGGCTTTCTCAAGGGAAATTAAAAAAAAAAAACAAAAAACAAAAAAAAACCTGAATACACAAAGCTGAAATTATTTTTAAAGCAGTTTGAGTCACATCAAGGTCCTTCATCTTTCCCTCCAGCCTGAGGAAGCCATATCCCTCCTTAGTGCATCCAGGCCACCACAGGGCTGGCTGTTTCTGTAAGGTGGCGCCCAGAGGCAGGCTGCAGACCGTGTCCCCTGGCCCAGCTCAGGCTCCCTTGCTTCAGCCCTGCAGACCTGTTTCTCCCTGAGGGGACAGGTTACTCTCCCCTGAACGACAGCCAGGTCCCTCACAGGGAGAGAAGCCAGTCTGCCTGTAACATCTACCCTCTTTATCACTGGAGTCTGTTGAAAGGGAAGCTTTTTAAAAATCTGATCATCAGACCTCAAGTCCAAACACTTCACAGTATGTGTAGTTTTTCTTAGGCCTGCTCCTTTTAGGCTAAGAATAAGGAAGGAAACGAAACTCCCTGAGAGCCCTGGACAGTTTAGATCTAGGGCTGAATCTTTTGTTCACACAAACTCATTTGGCTCCTAAATGTCCTCCACCCCAAATCATTACATCCGCAGCAGCATTTCAAAACACAGCCTGAGTGGCTAAACAGAGTAGGCGGCTGCCTTTCTGCGGAGATTACAACCACTTTTCCCCAAGCCCTAGAATATCACCCTGCCGGCCATCTGGCTTGAATTCCTCCTCACTTACAGGTTTCTAGGGAGAAGGCTGCAAGAGGCCACTGCCAGAGAAGGGCCCCCACTGTCTGAGACTGCCCTGGGGGAAAGATGGGCTTGCACTCATCCTTGGGCCTTGCAGTCTTTGTTTCTCTGAGCCACTTCTGCTCCAGAGGCATCATAGGGAATGATTTTCTTGCTTAGGCTAAAGGGAAGCAGAAAGCTCCTTGAGGCAAGTTCCACATCTGATTCATCTTTATACCCTATACACACACACACACACACCGTGTGAACCAAAATGCAGTAAATATTTAAACTTTAAAAGGTTTGTTACAGTAAGCTACACATTGCTGTTGATCCCCCACAAAGTACTCCCTCAAGTCAAATACTTATTTCTTCATTCTTGACACTTACTGAAGCAGTTCTGGTAGTAGTTTCATGACTGTCTTTAGTTGTGTCGTTCTGTCTGCCTCAGTGTCTTGTATCCAAATACTTTACCTCTCATGGTCATTTTGACTTGAGAGGAGAGCCAGAAGTTGCATGGTAGTACAGTGTTTCATGAGCTTGCTTTCTGTCTGATGGTATGTAGGCTCATAAAGACATTCATGGAACAGGACGTCGAGCGCTGGGTCAGAAAGTGGCAAGAAAACTGGACTAAGTATACAGGGGTGTATTTTGAAGGGAATTAGTGGCAATATGTCTTTTTGTAATAACACTGCATATATATATATATATATATATATATATATATATATATATATATATATATCATGGAAAAGAGCACGTAACATAAAATTCACCATTTTAACCATTCCTAAATGTATAACTCTACACCCTTGAGTTCAATCACAGTGTTATCGCCATCATCACTATTCATTTCTAGCAATTCTTCATCATGTCTTATAGAAACTCATTTAAGTAGAAGGTCTCCATTGCTCCCTGCATCCAACCCCTGGAATTTCTCTTCTCTTCTGTCTCTATGATGTTGCTATTGTAGGTACTTCATATAGGTGGAATCTCATAATACTGGTTATTTTGTGTCTGGGTTGTTTCTCTTATACCTTGTGTTTTTCCTATGCTGTGTTAGAATTTCATCCATTTTTAATATCCAATTGTATATAAATACATTTTTATCTGTTCATCTGATTGACAGTTTGCTTTTATTCTTTTGGCTATAGTGAATAGTGCTGCTGTGTATTTGGGTATATGAATATTGGCTTGGGTCTTTGCTTTTAGTTGTTTTGAAACTCAGAAGTGAAATTCTGGATCAGATGTTTGAGTTGAAGTACCGCCATACTGTTTGTCCTATGATGGCTACACCACTTTATGTTCTTACCAACAATGTATGAAGGTTCCAGTTTCTCCCCACCAGCCCTTGCTGTTTTTCTTTTTTGACAACAGCCATCCTAGTGGATATCAAGAAAAGTTTTTTTTTTTTTTTTTTTTTTTTTTTGTCTTTTTGAGACAGGGTCTTATTATGTAGCTCAGGCTGGTCTTGAACTCACAACAATGCTCCTGCCTCAGCCTCCTGAGTGCTGGGATTACAGACCTGTGCCACCATGCCCGGCTAAGAAAAGTATTTTTTGAATTCCAAGATGCCACTCACAGGCTGTGTGGTGGATTTGGAACTGTTATTTACCCTGCCGAGCTTCATCTCAGAGTTGTACCACTTGGTTGCTACTGTCCCTAAAGGTGTGGTCAACTTTGGAGGGGGGAAGAGGCACCTCGAGCAGTCCAGCAAGCTTGACAGGAATGAATGCCTCAAAGCAGCATGGGTGCTGGCAAATGAAGGGCGCTAAGTAGTTTGGGAAGAGCTGGCTGAGCTCAGCCCTCATTCATTTTCATCTAAGTGTGGTTAATTGAAAAAGGCATCAAAAATAAGAGCTGAGCTGTAGTTGCTGCTCTGCTACCTGTTTCTGGGTTAACCTGAGTGGGCAGTGTCAGTGTTCGGCCTGTCTTTTCTTCTGTAAGAGGACAAGAATTACCTTCTTGTTTGGTACTCAGAATGTCAGGATCTAAAAAGATAATTTAGGCCTTCTCAGATATCCTGTAAAAAGTGATTTACAGATTGGAAAATATGTGGGATTTCTTAATTGGGTCTCTGAGAATGGAAGCATAATTTCGTTCTCCTGGAAGCACCCGTGAACAGTGCTCTGCTTCTCCTCAGTCTACAGCCATCCATCATGGGTTGTTTTGGCCCCCTCTGCAGCCCTCCGGCATTGCTTTCCTCTTTGCTGGCCCTCTACTTTATTTTTGCTGTCATTCTGCTTCCACCCCATGCAGATTTTTCCTTGAATCAAACCTTGACCCTCAATTTTTCCTTCAGATACCATCTCCTGTTTGTCTTCCTAATCAATAATCCTAAATCCTTAATTTGCCTGTTGGATATTTTCACCCTTTGCTTCACATCTTGTAAACAAATTTTTCTCGTTTCTCCTCAAACTTGGCCTTCATGCTAGCTCTCCTTTCTTTTATAGTAATTCTTTTCAGTATGCATAAAAATCAATTCTGCATTAGAAGCTTACTTAGTCCTTTTGCTCAGTCTTCCAGCTAAAGCATGCAGCTGTTGCCAGACCAAGTCTGATTCCAAAGCTCATGTGATAGGCACCGTTTCATTCCTCTGAGGAAGAAACAAGGTCAGTGGAGTTGTGTGTAAGGAGAGTCTGAAGGCCAATGGGCCTTATTTTGGCTCTGCTCTTTTGGTTCACACCCTAACACTGCACAGAGTATATTGAAAGGAGACCTAGGTTCAGATCACATCTCTGCTGCTGATGAGACTGTGACCTGGAACAATAACTTAATTTTCTACACGTCAGTTTCCCCACATACTGCGTAAGGATAGTAATACCCACTTGACAGAGCTGTCATGAGCATTAAGTAATATGTGTGAAAGCATTTAACACATGGTAAGCATTGAATAGATGTTTGTGAAATTGGAACTTAGATGGAGGGACATGAATATAAAGGGCTGGTGCTTCAACTCCATCCCAGAAACGCAAGCATGTAGCTGGCAGCCCTTGACATCTGCCTGTCTGCAGCCCTTGTGGTGAGGGGCAGGGTGGGGTGGTCTTCAGGGAGGAAATTGCCTCTTTCAGTGACACAGCACCCTGGCTGTACACTCCCGCTCCACTGCTGAGAAACAGTGCAAGCTGAAAACCCCCAAATTGCTAGGGGGTAAGAGCTGTAGCAGCTGCTAATTAGGAAATCCTATTCCCGGCTGTGTTAGCATCCCTGATGATGCTGGTTTACAAACAGATGTTGTGGAACATTAAGATGCTACAGAAGGGGAAGCTGTCAACTTGAAGGGGGGGGAAAAAAACAGGCAAATCAATGGAACTCTCTGGTTAATTTCCATTCATGGTACAAGGGAAAGTTATGGCCTGACACTGGAAGTCCAGTGCAGAAGGAGGGATGGTTTTCATCTCAAAAGAAACCTGGGAAATGGGACCTCCTGGTTCTTATATATAGCTGCATAGTGGGCCCAGGTGCCATGGTCTGTCATTGGCATTTAAGTTATCATCTCTGGGCACTTGGGGGTCTAGCCTAGGGGTGGGTGTTGAGTAGCCCCAGCCTCTCCTAATCCAGGGCACAATGCCTCCCAGAGGGCTCCCCAAGAATATCTAGTGGGACACAGCCTCTGCCTGACATCCTCCCAGTTGGTCCAAGATCTGAAGCTTGAGGCATCCCTTCTCCTTCCATGTCTCCAAGGCCATTACTCTTCTCCCTCCACAGTAAAAAAAAGGCTCCCTGATAACTGTCCCAACTTGTGGTAGTGGGGGTTCTATTCACTTTACTCTGAATTACTGACCCCCTCAGAGTTCATGCAGGTGCTGAGAAGCCCTGGCATAAGCAAGAGTCATCCACAGTAGCCATAAATAACTCAAGGCTTGAAAGGGCCAGTCCTTTGACTTTAATTTTTTTATGTATTTGGTACAAGGTATCATTATGCAGCTCAGCACCACACCTAGACTTCCTTTGACTTTAATAAATATTTCACCGTTAGAGCCATCATTCTTCCTGAGATGGAACATGGAATAGTGTAAGCCACTGGATGTAACAGGACCTCAGTTTGCACTGGGGTGTTTCCTGGCCCAGCCTGTGTGGTTTAATCCCTTCTCTAATGAAGATTTCATGGACAATAAACAAATCCAGAAGATGCCCTGCATTAAATATAGGTCTGTGGGATACTTTTCTTTTGAAATGCCTGGCCAGTGATATGCTGAAGATGTCCCCAACTCCACCCTGCGTCCCAGAAGTTCCTGTACCTCCAACGAGGCATGTCATGGAGCAGAACTCAGTAAGGTGCAGCTGCTCCAGCAGCCCAGTGGCCAGCCTCCGTCCTCCATGCAAAGCAGACGGCTAGCTTCCAGGAGGGTCCTGAATGAACAGCATCGGTAATGTCAGCTCTGCTGCCATCTCCGATCAGTTGCCTGGAGAAGGACTAGGAGACCAAGACATGAGTGGTTAGTAGTGCCACTCATGTAGTGCTGAGAAAGTCACTGAATCTGTTCATTAAAAGCTGATAACCCAAACTCTGTTTTGTAGCTGTGGCATGTGTAGCACTCACTGTGTACCCTGTACTGTTCTAAACTTTCACACCATCACAAACACCCCAGTAGGTGCTGGATACTGTTATTATCCCTGTCTTACAGATGGAGCACTAGGAGACAGAAATTAGTTTCCTACCTAGGAAAGAGGAATATAAGTGGTGTAGCCAGCAGTCTAACACAGCCACAGGCTGTGCATTACCAACTGCTCTTTTGTTAAGATCTGAATTTCTACATCCAGACCTGAGACCAGAAGCAGATTCATTTTCTTAAACAAAGAACAGATTCACAAGGTATGAGGAAAACAAGCAACTTGTTGTATCACCTCCTTTATTCCTGAAGGAAGAAAGGAGCAGCTTTCCAGGTGAAGAGGGTTACCAAGCTTAATACAGCAGTTTTCACCAATCCACTAATCTGTGGTACCTTAACAAAGAAGAGGGGAGAGTTTATCATAAGTCAGCAGGGCCCAGCAGTGGCACCAAGTGTGTCCCTAATTGCCCTGTAGGCCAAGCCACCAGTTAGTTATGGCTCCAGTGTGTAACGTCAGAGGTTAGGCATCTGTGGGCCAAGTGGCCTGCACACAACTAAACTCATCAGTCTTTCACCTATATAGTCCAAAGCCACGCACCTGCTTCTGTTTAGGAAATGCCAGAGTCCAGCCCACATCACTACTTGCAATTTCCAAGAGCCATTGTATATTTAAGGACTTCAGACTTTACCTACTTACGAGGAGTCAATTTGGGAACCAAAGAAAGGCTATTACAGAGTAACTCCCCAAGATATCAACCACTTTTGTTCTTTTTCCTAGGAAGAGTGTGTGTGTGTGTGTGTGTGTGTGTGTGTGTGTGTATTTGAAACATAAGATCATATGATAGGGACCGGGGAGATGACTCAGTAGAATAAGCACTTCCCCGCAAGTGCAAGGGCCTGAGTTCAATCCCCAGTTCTGCCAAAAAAGAAAAAAAAAAAGATCATATGATATATACTGTTTTGTGAATTATGTTTGCACATACTATAGGATGAGCATAATATGTAATTAAAAGTCTTAATATTTTTGATCAGCCCTTTAAAATTATGTCTCATAATTAATCAGCTACCTGATGTAGAAGTTTAGGTTACTTCCAATTTTCATTGTTGTAAAGATAGCTTCAATAGACTTCCTAGCAGCTAACACGTTATGCACTTGTTCACCAACTACCTAAGAGTGAATTTACAGAAGTGAGATTATCAGGTCAAAATATATGCCTATTTTTTAAGAGTTTTGCAATAGATTACTAAATTTCTCCTCAGAAAACCTGTGCCAGTTACCATACATTGTTACTAACATTGTATGAAAGTTTCTATTTTGTGTACCTACAATGACATAATATTTTTAAATATTTTCCAAGTTGATGGACAAGTAAATACAAATGCAGTCTTTCCTAGTCTGAAGTTGTATTTCTTTGCTTTTTACTGATGCTTTCATGTATTTATTCTCTACTTATATATCTTACTTGGTGACCTGCACATTCACATTGTCTGTGAGATACAGATGTCAAGGATTTAAAGTCATTTATTAAGGACTTTTATCAGGCACTGTAGGTACTTACTTTGGTGTGTCATTCAACTCTTAAAATGTTTAGTTTTTATTTTTATCAAAGTCACATGAAGACCAAGTAGACCACTCCACCATAATTTTCTGTTCCCCAAAATGAACCATTTTCAACTCTTTCAACTGATTTAGTAATTTTGACCATATCTCTAAATAATGTGCTTATATCGCTATGTATTGATTTTTTTTTTTTTTTTGGTTTTGAACAGTATTCATTAATTTTGCTCTGAGGAAATTTTGTCATTCCAAACTCTGCCAGTTATTCTTTTTTTTTTTTTTTAATGTATGCAGTACAGGGTCTACAGGGTCTCACTACACAGATTGAACTGGTAGTGATCCGCCTGTTTTTAGCCTCCCAAGTGCTGAGGTTACAGGAGTGTGCCACCATGCCCAGTTTCGGTGGCTGGCACGGGGCTCCTGGTTCCAGGGCTCGCATGGCATGCAGCACCAGGGGATCAAATCAAGTTTTTGCACTTGCCAGGCAGGTGTTTAGACAGCCAAGCTGTCTCTCCAGCCCCTGCTGGTTATTCCTTTGGGTCAGCCTGAGTACCTTGAGTGCATTTTTCCCACAACTCCAAGTTACTCTGGTTGTGCTACACCCACACCATTCTGTTCATCTCCCTACAGACTGATATCCGTCTTATTTTATCTTTTTCTATTTTTTTTTTTTGGTGCAGGGTCTCACTATGCATGCAGCCCACATTCATAGTGATCGTCCTGCTTTTTGCCTCCCATGTGCTGGGATGACAGGCGCGCGCCACCCCGCCCGGATTGCATTGCCGGCTCAGCGCACCCGAAGGCGGGGCCGGCGCGGCTAGGGGAACCAAGGATCGAACACTGGTTCCTACGCTTACCTAAGCAAGCGCTTAGTCCGCTGAGCTATACCGCCGGCCCGATATCCGTCTTATTTTATTAATCCCTCCAATGAAAAATTATTTTGATAAATTCAATATTTATAAATCTATGCACATATTTAGATTTATGCAAATATTTGCCACTCTCTTTGCTCATTATGTCTTCTGCATCTAATATCTGTCAGGATAGCAGGGTTGCTTTTCTTCTTGAAATTCACTTTTATAATTTCCCTTAATGGGAGTGGATGACTGATAAGCTCAGTTTTGATTGAGAATCTCTTTACTTGATAATCTTGAGCTATTTTGAAAGATAGTTTTCCTGAAAATACACTTCAACTTTTTTTCCTCTTTTGTACCATACTGAAAATATGCACTTTTAACATTGCTGTTGAAAAACCAGCTGTTAGTCCTACTGCCATCTTGTACAGATAATTTACCATGGTTTTCGTTTGTTTGATTTTAAGACTTGTACTTTGTGGTTTCCTGCAGTCTCACTGTGACAGAAAGGTCTACTGCTTTCTATTTAGCCTCTTAACACTTTGTTGGATTTCCTTTGAGGATTCTTATGCTTTTTATTACCTCTGGAAAATTCTCAGCCATCATCTTTTTTACATGTGCATATTAGTCAGTTTTCTCATTGCTGAGATACTTGCAACTTAAAAGAGGCTTGGTTTGCCCACACTGCAGCGGGCCTCAAGGCGTAATGCTGTGGGCAAAGGGCGTGAGTGTGTTTGGTTAGGTTTCTTAAACACAGGATCTTGCTATATAGTTCAGGCTGGCCTTGAATTCACTGTGTACCCAAGGCTGGCTGCGAAATCCCAGTGATCTTTCTGCCTGCGCCTTCCAAGTGCTGAGATTATACCCACGCAGCCACACCTTGAGCAGGCCTAAATCTTCAGATTTATTTATTTTTTCATCTTATACCATGATCGAAGGGCCAGGTTTCCTAGCTGTACCCTTCACAAAACAAGTTTATTTGCTTTGCAGCCACAATGCAGTCCTTTGGGACCTGCTTATACCCTCCTTGAGGGTTGGTCTTCATCAGGAGCCTCCCTGAGGCCAGCAGAACAAGTTCAAGGTCACAAATACTGAGCAAGTGCCAGCTTCAATCTCTGCTCACCTCTCTGTACTCTGAGTCTTGGTTCATTTTTGGACTGGGAAGATCTGATTATCAATTTCAATAACTCAACAATGTATTTAGAAGTATTTTTTTAACCTTGTTTTATTCAGCATTTTTAGTCGTTGATAGTGGCAGCACTATTGAGGATGCTACAGGACTATTGTCAGACATCTATTTTTATTTATTTATTTATTTATTGCAGAACCAGGGATTGAACTCAGGCCCTTGCGCTTGCCAGGGCAGCACTTATTCTACTGAGCCATCTCCTCAGCCCCTGGGCTTTTGATTTTGTTTATAGTGTGTGTTTTTTCTTCTTATCTCTTTAGGCACCCTCAGGAAAGAACATGGTCAGTGTGAGCTGTGTCCCACTATCTGCCTGTGGCCATTCTTTTCTTCCTGGAAAGTGCAGTGGAATTCCTTGACCTGAGTGGGCTCTGGGACTTTTATGCCTGCTCTCTGAGAAGGGGACATAGCTGTGTCCTTCACAACCTGCCACAACACACCCATGACTGAGTCTCACTTGTCTTAGAATTATAGCAGAGCTAAGTTTATCACCTTCCCTTGGCTCTTGGCTTCCAGCTAAGGAGAGTGGGACTGAATCCCTTCTGCCGCTCACAATCACTTTGTTCTGGCTTCCTTTGAGAATAATTTTTTTTTTTTTCTTCTTGTGCGTAAGAAAGAAGATAGAGAAAGCATCCTTATAGCCTTTTATTCCTTTGGGGAGGCCAGCTTGGGAGCTCAGATCAAAAGAGCAGAGAGAACACGCCCTGTGGGTCGCTGCTGCCCGTAAGCCCAAGGCCTCAAGTTCAACCCACAGACTTCATGGCTGCCCCTGGAAACGCCTCCGTTGCCTATTTACTGCCTGAGGCTTGGTCTTGTCTATCTGGGGCTGGCTTCAGAAGCCCAGATGCCTGGGTCGCTTCCCTCCCCTTGCCAGGAAGCCTCTGCTAATTATCATCTCCAGGAAACGGAATGGAGGCACCAATCCAGCAATCCTCAAGGGGCTTGGGAAGGAAATAATTCCCTTAGGGTAGTTTACCAGAAGATTTTATAGTCACTGCCCACCCCCAATAAGTGAGCCAGTGCTTCTGTCCCTGACCTGGAGCTGCACTGTGTAGGACAGTGAGCCAGACACTCAATAACCAGGTGATCATTGAGTATTTGAGAGGTAGCTCATAAAATAGTCACTGTAACCCCAGCACTTGGGAGGCTGAAAATGGTAGGATCACTAGGAGTCCGAGCTGTGTAGCGAGACCCCGTACCAAACATTTTTTTTTTTTTAAATTCACTGGATTTTAAAGGTTTAATACCAAAAAAGAGTATGTTTGTAATTCTTGTATCAAGTACATATTGAAATGATAATAGATAGGTTGCATGAAATGTAAGATTAATCACTTATCAATGTAATTATTTAAATATGGGATGACCAAAAATTGCCTTTATTTAAAGAGCAGAATATATTTATTGGGGAAAAGAAAGCTTCTGTCCAAGAGAGGGACAGAAGGGGAACCCAAGCAGATTGTCTCCTTTTGTTAATTTTTATATCAGGAAATATAAAAAACAGTTATCATTTATTCAATACTAGAATCAACGTGGTACATGCCTGTAATCCCAGAACTCGGGAGGCTGAGGCAGGAGGATTGCTGAGTTGAGGCCAGCATAGGATACAAAGGCAGTTCAAGGCAGCCTGAACTGTGCAGCAAGACCCTATTTCAAGAAGACCAAAAAAGCAGGAGGCTGCAAATCAACTGATTGAAATGAGCCCTGCCCAGGTGACACTGGGCATAGTCAGGACTTACGTGTGCTGCCAGGTGATGCTGGGGGCAGTGAGGTGGCTAAAATATGGCTGCAGAGATTACTAATATGGACGGCATCACCTAAAAGATAATCTATCGTGTGTGTGCACACGTGTGCGCGGGGTGTTTGCATTTGCATGCATGTGGTAATTATACAAGCTGTAGTTCTGCCTGCTTGCAGTGTCTCCTCGACAGATGATTTGTCACGGCTGCCTCACTCCTACAGAGAGAAGTGACACCATTTAGCCCCATACAGGCTTTCCTATGCTGCCCACACCCCCCGATCCTAAGCAGAAAGAGAAGGAATCCCAAATAGGAAAAACAAAAATGGGACTTCTAAGAAGCCATATAGTTAGCAATAACTTCAGGTGGTCTGATCATGCTGTCTTTTCTGAAGCTTTATTTTGCTTTTCAGAAACCAGCAAGTTCTCACTGTGTTTTCATGTTTCAGTTGCTGTAAGGAACGACCGGCCAGAAGGTCATACTGAGCCCCAGACAGAAGACATTGCTTCTTATCAGAATCCACAGGACCTTTCAACAGTGGATTCAAAAGAGGGTACTTCAGTTCAGACCTCCAAAATGAGCCACACTTCTTCAGAAGCTCCAGAAAACTTTACTCTCCTAATTGCAAAAGCAAGTGCTGAAGGGAGGAAGGCATATTCAAGTAGAACAGATTTCACTGTTTCCCCCGCTGGATACTCACCTACTAGTACAAGAGTGCGGACTTCTCAGGACAGCACCTTAGGTGGGTCTGTGATGATGCCTAAGCTGATAATGCTTATTTCACTCATGTTTATCCAGTCTCGGAAAACAACATTTCTGTCTCACCCTTCTTCTCTCCACCCCAACTAACTGTGCCCATCCAGAAGTCCTGGGCTGGGGTGGGTCAGATTTGTGACATGATCAGAAGGATGCAGGTTTGCCAAGCACCCTGGTCGGTCCCTTGGCATCTACATCCCATGGCCCTCAGGGATCCTGCCACATACTACAGTCTCAGAAGCACAGGTCTGGTAGGGTGCATGCCTGAGAAAGATGGCCAGGCTGTCTTTGTTGATGTTGTTTGTATTAATGTGGTTTTGTGTGGATGTGCTTCAAATAATTATTTTTGCTCCAGACTACATGGCTTTCAGGTTTGCTATTTTTAGCACAGGATTTGAAGGGGCTTGGCTTGATGGTCAGACTTAATTGAAAAAGGAATGAGCATTTACTAGGTTCTCACTGCATTCCAGCGGAGCTGTTTTCTCAACCCTTACAAAAAGTCAGATCTTTTTGGGAATTTGAAAATTGAAGCTCAGAGAAGTTAACATGTGAAGGTCAAAGAATTAACATGTTTCAGGGTTAGGGTTTGAGCCTAAATCTGAATACTTCTAACAGGAGGGGTGGCTGAGGTGAGATTCCCCAAAGGAGAAGTGATTTGGGCCTCTCTGTGGGCCAGCAGGGCCAGCATCATCGTGGGGGTAAGTGTAAGCTGTACACAAGAAGAGTGTAGGACAGTTGTGTGGATAGGTTAGGGACAATCACAGAGCACTTTGCAAACCAGATGGCTTATACATGGTGTGGTGGGAACAGTCACCAAAGGGCTTTGCATAATGGAATGATACTATTAAAGCAAAGCTGAGGGGAACTCAGGTGTCAAACAGATCCAAAATGTGTAATGGGGGTGGGAGTGATGGGGGAACCTAGACTGCAGGGAACCAACCAGCACACACAAATCTAGACAACAGATAGTGACCTGTTGGCTACAGGGTGCGGAGAAAGGGGATTTCATTAAGATACTCAAGGAAAGTTTGTGAGGACCTCAAACTGGAGGATGGAAGTGTCGGAAGTGATTCCCTGGTTTCACTCCCGGGTGACAGGAGATCTGACTGGGGGCACTAAAGTCTGTAAAAAAAAAAATGTATGAAAGTACTTTGTGTCTCATTTATGAATGGTGGTGTGACACTGCCTGGTTTGTTTGGTCGTCCACATATTGGAAATTCAGTTTTATGGAATTTCAGTAAATTCTGGATCCATCTTTGTGGAATATGTGAGGTGGTGAGTTATGATTATCTAGTACTGATCTCTTATTAAGTCCACACTATCTGACATTTGGCTTTAGTCTATCCCACTGCTGGTAATTTTTTTCCCAAAACAAACCTTTTGTGGCTTTAAGAAACAATTTGTATCCTAGATTGTGGTCTTTTATTCAGGAGTTCATTTCAGAGAAGAACTGCTCCTAATATCTTTTCACATCTATATATTTTATATTAAATCAGACTTGACCCACCAAAAGATTACTCAGACATTTAGAAGTTTACTGGTGGAATTTTAATTGTTTTTCCTTGTTCAGCCTTAGAGAGGCTTCACTTGCCATCTAACAGTTCAGAGTCAGAAGGAAGAATCGCCTCTTCTCACATGAAGAGTGGAACAGCGCAAGGCTTCCTGGGGAGGGCAAAGGGCCTCCCGGAAGAAGGGACTGCGCACACTCAAGTGTCTGACACTTCAGTTCGGAGCCAGTCCTTGCTTCCTGCTTTGGAGCCAGGAGAACCAACCATGCTTTCCATGAAAAGAAATTCCTCAGGACCACAGCTCTCATTGTTTCACTTCTCCAGGACACCAGCTTATTCTCCTTCAGAACATTCTTCATGTGAGTAATCCTGTCCCCAGCTCACCCCTTCAAAGTCATTCAAAACAGCCTTAAATAGGTGTGTGTAGATGGCTAATTAAATACCTGTAATAGGGCTTACGATGAAAAAAAACAGTAAGCCAAAAATGCCATTCCTCTTCTGCAAAGTATTTGGGGTAGAAGTACAACCTATGCAGTTTATCTCGGTATTGAAGTACATGTTTAAAATATTTTTTCCTTAATCATACAAGGAAGATAATCGTTGGCCTGCCTCCCCTCCCTTCTCTGTCCTTTATCCAGTAGCATACAAAGACAAAATGTTAAATGATGTGTGTTCTTACACAAGAGGCCACGGGTTAGGGAGCACCTTTGTTACTTTCTAATTGCCCCTGGTGACAGGAGATCTGACTGGGGACACGAAAGTCTGTAAAAAAATGTATGAAGGTACTTTGTGTCTCATTTATGAATGGTGGCGTGACACTGCCTGGTTTGTTTGGTCGTCCACATATTGGAAATTCTGTTTTATTGAATTCCAGTAAATTCTGGAACCATCTTTCTGGAATATGGGAGGTGGAGCATTGGGCACTTTGTCCCATGCTAACAAGTACAAATTTCAGTCTAGTGGGTTGGCTCCAAGGTAGGGTGGTACGACAGAGAGGCCTGGCAGAGAATTGTTCATGGCGTGGCAGGCAGAAAGCATGACTTCTTCCCCCTTCTCTGATTCCAGGCAGGCTATAAGCCCTTGCCTGGTGCTACCCACACCCAGTGTTGGCTTCCCGCTTCAGCAAATCCATCACCCATGCCCAGAAGTATGTTAACCCCATCAAAGGACCATTTAGGTTCCCCCCCCCCATGACCCAGGCAATTCCCAAAGCCCCACCTATGAGTACATGCTTTAGGGAGACATCTACATATAAACTGTAACAAAGTGCTTTTGTGAAGTGGTGAGCAGTGTTATCATTTATTTCTTAATTCTTGCAAAAGCACTTTCCTCAATGGCAAAGAAAAGTGGGGATGTTTGTGAGACTGGCATTAGTCACTGGTTGTGGAGTACTCTGCTTTTTCCTTCCTTCTTGGCAGTTAGAACTCAGGGGCTCCATCTCTGTAAGCCTCTCTTCTTCCCTCTGTGTTAAGCATCTTGTGGTACCAAGTCACCAGTGCCTATCCACATAGAAACTATGTCCCCTTGAGGACAGTGACTGGGTCTGTTACTTATTCTAGGTACCCCACTGCCTCCAAACGAGGTAGTCCATGAAAAATGGGAATCAGCATGTCCCCAAGTCCCTGCACAAGGTACATCCTGTTATGTCAAAAAGAATGCCGGAAACTGCCCCTCCTCAGTGTTGTTGTTCAGGGGCTCTGCTGCTCCTTTTCATCCTTAGCCACAGGGCCCAGGACTGAGGGTTAGAAGCATTCTTGGGAAATTGAAGTTAGGCTACTTCAGAAATTACCATTGCAGATTTCATGTAGGTCAGAGGCTTTCAGAAATACTCTGCAAGAACAGGAGTTTGGGTTTATGTCATCAAAGCAAAAATTGATTATAATGCCTATTTAGCCAGCTTCTCTTCCATATAGTTGGTATATGGTTTCCTGCTGACTGGGTATGGATGTAATTTATGATTCATGTTTTAAGGGGACTGCTTTGTAAGATTATTAATAATCACTGGTTGGATTGGATAAAGCTATGATCCTGTGTAGCTCTGAAGTTCTGTGGTTCAGTGATTTACAGCCAACTTTACTAGGTGATGGAAAGGAAGCATTTTCTAAGAAATTATATTTTTATTCTGGTCAGGGTCATTTAAATATTTATAATTTAAATTGATAATCAGCCCATAAAGGCTGGGGAGATAGCTCAGTAGAATAAGCACTTGCCTGACGAATGCAAGGGCCTGAGTTCCATCCCCAGTTTTGCCAAAAAAAAAAAAAAAAAGAAAAAGAAAAAGAAAATCAACCCATGTTTTCAACTTTAATGTATTCAGTCTCTATTCACCTGTAACTTTTTCAAAACAGCAACAAAAATTGGCCCTTAAAATCTTTGAGTATTTGTCCCTCTAGATCCTTATGGTACTAGTTTTTAGAGAGTACCATTCTTTCACATTCCCTTAGTCTTTTACTGAGAATTTCTCTGCCTTAGGGAATGAGGTGCTCTGTTTTATGTAAAGTCTGACCATCCTCTTAGTTGCTCCAGAGAGCTTGGGGGTGGAGGACATGTGCACAAAGACCTGAAGTTCAGATTTATTTTTAAGGCTTGTCTTGCCTGCCAACCCACCACAAGAGGTGTGTCTACCTCCTGGCTCCCCTGAAATCTTGAGTTTTCTCTCCCTTCCTGAATGAATAATAAAGAATCTGCAAGCAACCGAGCAAGATTATGGAGGGAGTCTGCAGGACTTGCCAAGGCAGATCTGGAGTGGGTCTGGCCTGACCAGCAAGCTCTACAAAAAAAATCAAAGGCTTATGCCACTCCACCCTCAAGTAAAAACCCCAGCACTCAGACCCATCAGATTAGTGATGGTCCGTCCTAGGTGGACACAAGGATGATGGGCTAGAAGCCTGGCCCAGTGAGGATGGCATTCCTCAGTGAAAACATGACGGGCTCAGACTTGATGATCTGAAGGAGCCTGGCTGGTCAGCATGTGGGATTCCACACCCAGTCTTTGTAGTTTGGGCTTCCTTCAATACCTCCCTCTACACAGAAGTGCATGTGCAGCATGCATTTATGAGGCTAGGATACCCAGCAGTTATTTGCTCCTGAAAATAAATTATACATTTTATAGTACTAAAGCAGGCATAGGCCCAGGCAACAGAATTAGATGATTTAAAAGATTCTGGAAGCCACTTGAAATTACTTTCCTGCTGCCTTACATTCATTGCTGCTTTGTATCTTTCTATACTTTGCATGCTTTCTGCAATGGTCATGTACTATTTGATCACTGGGGGGAAAGGTAAACAAAGTAAAGGGGGAAAGCTCTTTTGAAGGCGGAAAGAGATGTGTGTGTTGAATTGTGTGAGGTGGCTACATTGAGCACTAAATTTAGTATAAGCTTCCTGAAAGGCAGGGCACAAAGGAAAGCTGGGTGGAGCAAGCGATTGCTCAGATAAAGCACACAATTTAATCCACAGCCATAAATGTTTTGGGATCAGTAAATTCTAACAGGAATTATTTATATAGGGAATGTTGAAGGCCATAATAGAAAATGCTTTCAATTACTATTTTTGTGGAAATTGTGCTGGTATTCTTTAAAACATTGTATTTTCTATGGATTTTTGATAGGAGCTGAGGGTGTCATAATGGACTTGAATTTAAAAAAGTATTTCTGTGGGTAGCAGAGGTAATAATGTGGTCCAGGTAAATTGCTTTGTGGAGATTTCACTTTGTAAAGAGAGCAAGCATAAATAACTCAGACGATTTTAGATTTCATCTGCCTTTCTCAAATATCAGCTGCTTCAGCTATACTTTGGGCAGGTCTTCATAGCAGTCAAATCAAGGTTAAGCATTCTGACGCATGTCTGAAGCTCTCGTATTTTGCATTGTGGAGAATGACACACATACATTCACATCCTTTTACTAAAAGAGTGTGCATTCTTTCCACCTTCTGTTACAAAGACTAGGAACCTGGCTTGGCCCCAGAGGACTGTCTTCCCATATTTGAGTGGCTGCTTCAGGGGTAGAAATGGGCAAGAAAGGCAATTGTTAAATAATAATAATGCTCATCACTTGAATTAAAATGTGGGACATTTCTCTAGATTTATTTACCAAGTGCTTATTTAGGAACATTAGTAGTGAGTGCAGATTAGTTTGATCAAATGTTTCCTGTTTCTATTATGAGGCACTACCTCCTCAGCAGTATTCACATGTATTTTCTGTCTTTACTGTGAGGATTAAATGAAACTAACATATAAAGTATTTAGTACATCACAGTCGGCCAAGTAAGGTAGCTTTTTGTGATGAAGCAGGTCAGGGAAAAGTCATTTTCCTTCTGTGATTTAGCATTTGTGATTTTTGTGGTTTATTTTTGTGGCTATTGTTAAAACCACTAAAGTGGGCATACCTGTAATGTCCAGCCTGAATCCAGCATAATCTCCACTGTGTTTTGATGGGAACATTGAATGACATAAAATGCCATTTACTAGGAATGAAAATGTTTTAAAAGCAGTTTGGAGCCAGGCATCTAAACTACTAGCACTCTGGAAAACTAAGGTGGGAGGATTCCAATCCAGCCTGGGCAAGTTAGACTGTCTCAAAGTAAAAAGGGCTGCAGATGTAGCTTATTGTAAAGGCCTTGGGTCAGTTTTACATACCATTTTGAAGGATATTTATGCTTTTCTTCTTTTGTACTGAAGTCATTTTTGTTTAACTTTTATTTTCAAATAGGGTTGGGTTTGGGTAATCTGTAACTTTATTTTTATGTTTCAATCTTTCTTTTTTTTTGGTGGAACTGGGGATTGAACTCAGGCCCTTGCACTTGCCAGGGAAGCGCTTATTCCACTGAGCCATCTCCCCAGCCCCAATCTATTCCTTTATTTCAGTTACTATTTCTATGGATTCACTTTATCTTCATTAGTCTAGCAGATAGAACAGCAGGCTGTTTTAGAGATTAAGTTAGGGCTGTGAATTTTGTTGTTGTTTTTCTTTTGCTAGTACTGAGGACAGAACCCAGCTTCTTGGCAGCAAGCTATATACCCAGTCCCTTCTTAAATTTTTTATTTTGAAATAAAGTCTAGCTAAATCACTAAGTTGCCCAGGCTAGACCTGAACTCATTATCCTTCTGCCTCAGCCTCTCAGAGTGCTGGGATTATGGGTGGGTGAGTGCAACCATTCGTGGCTAGGGACTATGATTTTGTGTAAGAATAAGAGGAAGCCTATGTTTCCTGTGCTCTTTCTCTCCAACTATATCTAAAATTTATTTGTGCTTTTGGTCACAATGCACACAAGACTGCTCTTCAAGGAACTATTTATAATGACAATTTCCTTTTCCTTTTTCTATGTCATAATTAACATCTCAAAGGCTTTCATTATATCAATTTAGAGTACTCTTATTATTTTTAGCTTTTTAAAAAGGCACTCTCTTTTTGCATGCCATGTTGCTTCCCACTCACCAAGCTTTCCTGCACTTTATTCCTGTTTGGAATGAGGATTTTGTTTTCAGTGCAGGGTACAGAATCCAGGGCCTCACATAAGCTAAGCAAATGCTCTACCACCAACCTACACCCACAATCCCTAGTAATTAGCATTTTAATGTGCCCTATTGGAGGTTGGTTCTCAGGACATCCTTTAGAAATGTCTTCATACAAGGAAATTACCATAATATGGAAGCAGATTATACATATTTTGATCAGTTCCATGTAATTCAATTCATAAGGTTTTTCAGAATTATCCAATGCCTGCTATCCATTGATCAGAAATACTGTTCCCAGTACTGAGTTCTTGATCTCCTGGTGGACCACCTGGTATAGTATGTTGGTTAGAACTGATCCCTAAAATTTAATGAAACTCAGTATAATACTGAAGCCTGTCCACTTTTGGGTAGACTTAAATAAAATTTGTGAAGTGATAAGAAGTACCTTCTGCTGGTTAGAAGTTCTGTTACTTGATGAATGCAGTTTGGTTTAATAAATCTTCAATGGGCATATGGAGATGGCAATGGAGACTGGGTACAGTGGTGCATGCCTGCTTGGAAGGCTGTAAACAGGCAGATCACTATGAGTCCAATCTAGTAGTGAGACCCTGAGCCGGGCGTGGTGGCGCATGCCTGTAATCCCAGCACGGGGGAGGCTGAGGCAGGAGGATTGTTGTGAGTTCGAGACCAGCCTAAGCTACAAAGTGAGCTTAAGGCCAGCCTGAACTGCATAGTGAGACCCTGTCTCAAAAAGACAAAAAAAAAAAAAAAAAAAAGAGACCCTGAACACCTTGTACATCCTTCCCTAAAATAAAAAAAAAAAAAGTCATCAAAAACATCAGATTTATGGTGACCGTGCATTGGAGAATAATAAAGAGCCTTTAATGGTGATAAGATCAGAAAATTTTGTCCTGGGTCAAAATGTCCTGTGTTCTACAAAACCCTAGACCTTCTCCCTTGTTTCATCTCTCCTAGTGGTGAACAGGGGATTGGAGTCCCGGTAGTAGTCTAACTTTTATGGACTGGATTTTAATCTGTAATAGTATGAACCAAAGGGTTACATTGCTAAAATTAAACAACACATGCCTTGTCACAATTGCTTGTCCTGCTTAAGGTATAATAGGGAATTAAGTAGAAGAGGTTTTTGTCTTCCCCTATAAAGACCAAAAAAGGCTAGAAAAATAGTTTAGCAGTCTTAAGTGCCTGCCTCACAAGTGCAAGGACCTGGGTTTGATCTCCAGCACCACATGCTGTGTCAGTCCCTAGAACCCTGGGCAGGCTGTGCTGGCCACTAAAGCTGGGCATGATGGTACATGCCTGTAATCCCAGTACTGGGGAGACTGAGACAAGAGGACCCCTATGAGTTTCAGCAGCATAGGTGAGACCCTGTACCAAATAAATAAATAAATAAACAAACAAATTGACTATCTACATATATACACACATGCACACTTTGCTTTCTCCTGTATTCCTTTTAGCACAAAGCCTTCCCTTGTGCTGACGAAGACCCTTTGCCACTCAGCTCTATGAAAATTAGGACTAGTAAGGAGAGTGAAAGATTGTGCTCTGGCTGCACATGTTTGTGTATAATGATACACAGATGTTTAAAGCTCTATCTTTAAATTCAGTCTACCAAAATGTCATAAACATTGTTTGTATCTAGATATATACTTGATTTTCTTAATGCTTTGAATAGTTTTGAGGCATGTTTTCATCTATTTTAGCTCTTGAAAGTGTGCAGGACCTGAACTCAAGTGTTTTCCAAAGCTCATCAGTCAGCCAGACCAAGGGCATGCATGTCGCCACTACATTCGCTGATGGTGCCCCAAGGGAGCTCCAGTCTCCAACTGTCAATCGGAGGCCTATGAACAAGATGGTGACTTTTCCTGAAGATACCACAATCACCACGACGTTAGCCACAGTCCACTCTTCACCCTCTGTAGTAGAACTGCGAAAAAATGGTAGCATAACCAAGAACCCAAAAGTTGAAGAATTCACTGAACAGTCCACAGAAAATGAATCTGATCTTACATCTGTACAAAAGCAAAATGGTTCCCCGAGTAAGTACCCTGTCTTTACTTGATCTGGTAGGAAATTTTTAAAGAGTTCATTTTTCTTAAGAGTCCTCAGCAAGACCGTTGAGAATCTTCAAGGAGAAGTGAGCTCTTTGATGATAACAGCACCTTTAGTTGATAAGTCACATCACTGCATTGATTTTCATCCTGGCAAGAACATAGTGAAGTTAACTGGACAGGTGTCATCCCTCCTGCTTGAGAGGAAATGAAGGCTCAGAGGGTTTAAGTAGTGCAGGCATGTTCTTTTTGCTCTGCAAAATTATCTTTAAAGTAGTTGGCCCACACTGTACAACTACAAGTGATTTTGTGTATAGGTCATCTTTACAAATAAATGTGTACATACAAACATAACTCCCAAATTCATGGTCTGGTTTAGTTTCTACAGTTGATTTTTTTTACTATGCTTAAGAATTAGAATAATCTTTATTAATATCACAGATATTTTTTTAAGTACTCTATATACTACATTTATGAACTTACTTATTGGACAGAATAACATACTTCCTTGAATTACTTTTCATGGGCAAGAGAATAAAACATTGAAGCTCCTAAGTTACTCTAATATTTGTATATGTTTTTCAAATCCTTTGTTTGCTAACTTTTAGTGTTGCTTTCTTCTTCAGACCCAAGTTTTAAAATAATTATTTTGAATATGATAATGTATGCCAGGTTATACATATAATAAATTCAATACGTGATTCTCTAGAAAAGGGAATTTTTCCTTAGCAAGGACTCACTTCTTAGTTATTGAGTGATCATTTTCATATATAAATAGAACTATTTCTACATTATTTTATAGCTTTTGGAAGCCATCAGAGTACTAGTACCATAGAAGCAAGAAATAAGAGCTCCATGCCTCTCACTGAGACTGCATCTAAGTCAGTCCCCTTCATCAGAGGTGAAGAGAGCACAGCACAATGGTTATTAATCAACAGCAAGACACCTGCAGATGTGACAGGAAGTTCTGCTTCATATAAGAGAGTTCTGACCCAGTTCTCAGACTCTGAACAGCAGTTCACACAAGGTAACACAGCACTGGATGAGAACAGTTACTCGGAGTCTTTGTCTACATCTTCTTCACAAAGCCCGGAATCCTCAGCACAGCATGGAGAACATTCAAGTAAGCTTCCATATCACAGAAGTGTACCACAGGGAGAAGTGAGAGACTTTGCAGGTTTATGGTCTTCTGTGGGTACTGATGAAACAACTCCTTTATCTCCTCTGATTTTATCATTCCTGAGCCTTCCTCCTATCTGGTTGATGCAGAGATATTTGCATGTCCTTTTTTTCTCATACATATCTGATAAGCTGTGATGGAGCATCCTCTTCTCACTGTGTTGATGTCCTCCTAACCCTAATAGGCCACCCCACATCCCTATGCCTGCCTCATCACAGCTTCTAGAAGGTAACAACATTTTCTCATGAGCCACTGTTCAGCTCTGGTTATTCAGGGCATTCACCAAAAGACAGTTCCCCCCTTGCTAACAACTTTGAGACATAATTCAATTTCTGTACAATATACCCACTTAAAGTATATAGTTCAATGATCATATTCACCAAGTTATGCAGCCATCACAACTACCTGATTCTAGAACATTCTCATCACTCCTCCAAAAAACTCCATATTCATCAGCAGTCACTTCCTGTTATTTTCTCCTTCCTGGCAACCACTTGATTTATTGTCTGTTTCTATGGATTGGCCTATTCTAATTATTTCCTATAAATGGAATCATACATGGCCTTTTGTGTCTTCCATTTTGTATGACTTCAAGATTCATCTGTTATACCATATATCAATATCTATCTAATGGATAGATATCAATTATCTGTTGATAGAGGTTTATATTTTTCTCACCTTTTTAATCTATTATGAATAATGCTGTTTTGAATATTCAGATACAAGTTTTTATGTGGACATACTATTCTCTTAGAATTTTCAGGTTATATGGTATTGACATTTTTTAAGTTTTGAGGAGCTGCCAAAATTTTTTCAAAGTGGTTGTACCAATTTACATCCTACCAGCAATGTACAAAGGTTCCAGTGTCTCCATATCTTCACTAACACTTGTACTTGTCCACCATTTTTATTATAGCCTACTAAGAGATTGAAGAGTATCATGTGATTTTGATTTGTACCTCCAAGCTGGCCTGTGAGGTCAAACGTCTTTTCAGTACTTACGGCCATTTGTATACCCTCTTTACATATTCTCATCTTTTGATTATTTTAAAATTAGGTTGTCTTTTTATTATTCAGTGTATGAGTTCTTTGTATATTCTGAATACTAGTCCCTTACCAGATATATAATTTGGTAACCTTGTTCTATGAGTTGTACTTTTGCTTCGTTTCTTTTCTTTTTTTGGTGGTATCAGGGATTGAATTCATACTTTTGCTTTTTGATGGCATCAGCATAAAAGTTTTAATCTTAATGAAGTTCAATTTATCAATTTTATAAAACTTGTCCCTTTTAGTGATACTAGAGATTGAACCCAGCTATTTGAGAATTTCCCATACTAGCTTGGACTTATAATCTTCCCATCTCTGCTTTCTACATGGCTAGAATTAACAGGTATATTCCACTACACTTGGCCCAGAAAACTTGTCACTGACTGGAGATAGGGTCTCACCAGGTTGGCCTTGAACTCACTTTGTAGTCCAAACTGGCCTCAAACTTGAGATCCTCCTGCAAAAGCTTGCTGAGTGCTAGGATGACAAGCATGTTTCACCATGGTCAGCTTGATGTTCCTTTTAATAATGATGTTGAGTAATTTTTAAAAAGCCCAATATCCTTATCAATGATAAGGGCTTGCTAACTAAAGCAAAAATGCATTAACTTACTTAAGCTTTTAATAAGTTTAAAATCTTATCTCTCCACCACTAGCTAATAAGAAAACTTATCATTTACTAATACTCATATGATCTGGAAAAGCAAATATTGATAATAAAGGAATAAAACTCATGGGTGTGGGAAATTTATATCTTTATGTTTCTGCATGAGAAACAGATTATCTATTTTTTAAGTAAAAGGAATCATTTTCCACCATCAGCACTGTGGGGGATCCAGGATTTTTATGTTTTTCAGACTATGGCCTAGGGTTCTATAGCCTTTCCCTTTTACATTTGTTCAGTACCTTTCTTCTCTGTAGTTGATACTTAGGTGGTTCATGTTTTAGTTACTTCTTTTCTCGATGAGAAGGAATACCTGATACCCAAAGTTAAAGGAAGAAATGTTTATTTTAGCTCATAGTTTATAGTGCTTTCGGTCCATAATTGGCTGGCTCCAAGCAGGGTGGCATGGCAAAAGGGAATCCCAGAGGAGAAATAGTTCATGGCAGAGAGAAGGCAGCAGAATTACTGAGCAGCGAGTAAGAAACAACTACAGAAGCCTTCATTCTGTCCTCTATATTTTATCCAGGCTACCTGCCCCAAGGGTAAACCCATGAGAGGGCCTTCCCATTATCCACTCCCAGAACTATGCCAAACCAATCGCTAGACTAATTTAGTAATCACACATCCTTAATCCGGATATCATACACTAGATTCAGGTACCTTGGAAAAAGCCCCACCCATGACTACATGAGGATTTGGGGGAACATCTAGACATAGCTGGTAACAGTTACTATGGAAAAAATGATTAGATCTTGAAGTTCAGTTATGAAAAGCTAGATAAGAAATAGCCATGTTCCTGGGATAATCTCACTGTGGGCTAGTATAATGCTTTATATCTTTTCTTCAAATTGCCTAAAGTTGATCAGTTCTGCAATCTAGGCTTTCTGAGTTCTCAGTCCATTTTTTTTTTTTTTTTCTAGGTTTAGATTTAGCTTCTGTTTCGGTCATTGCCCTCCATTCTGTTAAGCCTATCCCTGTTGTGGTTATTTATCTAAAGTTCAATTAATAGAATATTTAAAATATTCCCATCCAAGTCCTTTTTCTCCTTCTCCGGAAAAACTGCGCCCAGGAACACAGCCCTCAAGCCTCTCCTAGTTGCTTCTCTATCCGTCTCCTGAGCCTTTTAGCTGGCCTCATCACATTCTCTCTAGTTCCTGGCTTAAAGCTGTTCTAGATCACTGGGTGTCCAGTCCTAGTGCTCATTTCTGTCTCAGTCAATTCAAACCTACCCTGAAATGAATTTATGTAATGCTCAGCTTTACAGCCATTTTCTATCAAAGCACTGAGTATCAAGGAACAAAAAAAAAAACTAGTAAATTTTTTATATACAGCCAGATTGTGAAGTTTAGGCTAAGAAGAATTGGATCTCTGTCATCATATCTGAAAAGAAGGGTTTATTTGATAATCTCATGTAATAATCTAAAATAGTTCCAAAATATAACACCCAAAGGGAAGAAAGGGATATTTAGTCAAATGTCACTCCTTCCATATCCATCAATACAGCAAAACAAGTGTATTTTTAATAATGAAAAACAAAAAATTAACTTCCACCACATGTTACGTCTTGGTTATGCACCAATATTCTAGAACAGCCTTGAGGAACACTGCCTCCTTTTAAGGCCTTGCCCCAATATTCAAAGCCCCAGCATGGTTGCTAGTTCTTACCCCACCAACTCTCATCCTTGCCACCAACGACTTTTCTGCAATAACTTCTATTATATATCACCCTGCAGAAACTGAAAATCAAATTCAGTGGTGAGGCTCAATGCTGACCTTATGGGGAAACAATTCAGTTCGCAACCAATCTGGTTTGCAACCAGAACGGTGGAAAGGACCAAGCTACCACTATATATCCTGTTCTCTGTGGCAATAACTCTTCCCTCCCATAAATACAAGTCACCTGAGCAGAGGTGCTGATTCATAGGTTCACTCGGAGTTTCATAAAAAACAAAACAAAACAAAACAAAAAACCGAAGCTTCTGAGAAAGCACAAGACGTGGGGCTCCATCTGGGGCACTGCACGTAACCCCCACCTCTTCTTTCAGCGCAGGAACACAGCGCAGCGCCTGGTGCCCCTTCCCCTGCTGAGGAAGAGAGCACTTCCGGGGCACACGCCCGAGGCACGCACACGTCAGCGACGCTCACCGGAAGTGGGGAGCGCACGCTTCGTTCTCTCAGCCTTCCTGTCGCGGTGACATCTGCAGAGGCAGGCAGCTCTGTAGCAGCTCCCGGGGAGACTGAGGACACTAATCTGCGCGGCAACGTGACAGACGATATGGGAGTGCTCTCACGGTCAACGGCTGCCTTGCCTGCCCTTGGAGGTAGTGTCTTTTGCAGTAGCGACTTTTTCCACATTCCCACAGCTCATCCATCGGTTTACTCACAGACCCTTGGGTATTCAGTTGGCTGGCAACCCATAAAGTACCTCATGAGTTCTCTTTCTGAGGAGAATTTTTGGGTTCTCCCACCTCAAGATGCCCGCTCCTCAAACCCCTGCACACACTTGGCTGAGATATATGGGATGACGTCTGCTGGAGGCTTAAAATAAAGGAAACCAGTCACTGTGTGGTTAAAGCCAATCTCCTGGGAAAGAACTATCTCATTATACGGAATGGAAAGTTGGGTGGGTTTTCCTTTTTCCATTTAAGCATAACAATTATTCTATTTGGGGTCTTGAAAGCTTTTGAAATAACAATTTGATTTTATCAAAGAAGGCTATGGAAGGAATTTGGAACTATTCCTTATTTTTAGGCCCTTTAAATACCTCTTCCACCAGTACTCCTCACAGTAAGAAAATCTACTCAGAACACTGATGGTGTAGCCTTTCCATGTGTGTTAATCCAGAGTGCTCAATATTGAAAACCACCTCTTCAAAGAAAGTCTTTCACCTACTTGAGTTCTTGGATACAACACCTAAAGTCTGTCTATAGTCTATGTTTTTAGAAATTTCTTGTTTATTTACTTGACCTAACTTTGGCTTTTTCCTTTATAGTCACTGGACTTAGTGGTCAAATGAGTGGCACAGATGCTGAACAAAGGGCTTCCAGTGACCACAGAGGCCATACCTATGTTTCATCTACTTTCACCAAAGGAGAACGGGCATTACTGTCTATTACAGATAATATTTCAGCCCCAGACATCAGCGAGAGCTCAACTTCTTACGTTAAGATCTCAAACTCTTCATATTCAGACTATTCTTCTTCTTCCCACGTTCAGAGTAAAAGAAGTAACGTTTCGTTCTATGATGGAAAATATGTTCAGCCTTCCACTGAGTCACTGGTTCTGCATACATCCAGAGTTCCATCCCACACATCCACCATTAAAATATCAAGTGTCTTTGTTCCTGTGGGTGCTGATACTGGAGCTGTTGATGATTCATCTTCAAGGTCCCCATTGCCTCCACCCTTCCAGTTCTCATCAAGTTTCCCATTAACCAGGACCTCCACACATCAGCTCAAGTCTACCTCTGAGGTGTCCACAACTTTGTCTTCTTCACCATCACTTTTATCAATATCTTTGATGGCATCTACCCCACTTTCAGTCCCACAAGAAACCTTACCACATTCATCTTTTACTCCAGTTCTAACTAGGACAAGAGAGACACCTGTGACATCAGTCCAGACATTGACAATGGCATCCTCCATAGCAGTGAGCCACAGTAGTCAAACAACATATCCCAACACCCAGAGTACTCCACACCAAGAGAAAATTATTACAGAACCAAAGTCACCAGGCCTGGTGTCTCTGCCCACAGAATCCACCAAAGCTATAACAAAGAACTCTCCTATGGAAGTCCCTTTGCCCTCAGCCTTAACAGAATCCTTCACTGAGCCAGCTCTTAAAACTATGAGCACCAGCTTAGCCCACATGTCTCCAACACTGGCTACCACCAATCTTAAGACTTCGCACCCTCCTGTGATCAGTCCCAGCACTCTGTCAAGCACAAAACCTCTGATCACTGGCCCTGGAACTGTACTTACAACATCTGGAAAACAGCTCTTGCCAACCAGTCCTGAAATTCTAGTGCCACATATCTCAACAGAACGTGACATTACCACGGAAAGGAACCAAGTACATATAGATGCTACAACCCAATCTATCCCTCTGACCAGTGTACCCAGATCAGCAAAAGAATTGAGCACAAGGCTTGGCATTACAGAAGAATACAGCCCTGCTTCACCTTTCCTTAGAACATCACCTTTCACCAAAAGCACAGATGTGTCTACTGCTGAAACGACTGCTAAATCTACCACCCTCACTGCCCAGAGTAGCACACAGTCACCAATGACATTGTTACCAGGTAAGATACATTTCACAAGTGAATATTGACTGGTGGGCCTTGGCCAGCACTGATTGCTACAGGCGGCTTGGGATTCATGAGAATGTGTGGAAATGGCTAGTATTTATATAGGCGTCTGTTTGGTGACCTAAAATGCTACCCTTTTGAAATAGTATATTTTTATTTTATTTTATTTTTTTGGCAGAACTGGGGCTTGAACTCAGGCCCTTGTGCTTGCCAGGGAAGCACTTATTCCACTGAGCCATCTTCCCGGCCCTGAAATAGTATAAAATAAAGAATTTACAGTGGAGCAAAATTTCCCCAAGTTACATGATTTTTTTGAAAAAAAAGACATGATACATTCATTGGTCACATCTGACATCAGTATTTTCCAAAGTGGTAGCTTTTTTTTTTTTTTTTTTAATGTATTCAGGACAGGGTCTACATGGGCTCACTACATAGGTCAGGTCACTTGTAGTGATTCTCCTGTTTTCAGCCTCCCAAGCTCTGGGATTACAGGCATGTGTCACCATGCCCAATCTCAGTCGCTGTCTCAGCGGGCTCCCAGGGGCAGCACAGTACACCAGGGATTGAACCCTGGCTGCTGTGCAGTGCCTAAGCAGGTACTTTAGTCTGCTAAGCTGTCTGACCCGCCCAAGGTGGTAGCTTTTAATGCCCTGTAATTGTCAGAGTTTGCCAAACATGACTAAGTTTTCTAATTTCAGAGCCAGACAGACATACAGGATTGGATTATGGAGAAACTAAAGTGAAAAAACTTTAGGTAGCCAGTCACAGTGCCACATGTCTGTAATCTGAGATACTCAGGAGGTTAAAGCAGGAAGATTTTGAATTTAAGGCCAACCTGTGCAATTTAGCAAAACCTGTCTTGGAAAAGCTTTATGTGGCCTGCCTGATACAGGGAGCGAGTTGGGGGCCTACTCCTAGTTCTGAGACCAGAACTTGAGCCATCAGCTGTCTCCTCAATCACCAGTAAGTTTCTGAGTGGCAGAGGGCTTTAATCCAAGGAAGCCCAATCTGCTTCAGGGGTTAAGATTAGGTTGCTAGTTGATAAATTTGAGTCAGGGAACATGTAAATGAAAAGGTGATAAACTAACGTTTCCTATAATATCTCTATGATCAGCCTTCTTTACATTGCACGTAAGATTATCTTTAGCCATGCTGATGTTGGTGGTACAAGAAAAATAAAGCCATCCAAATGATTCTTTGTTATGTAAGGAAATATAGAAGAAAATAGGGTATCATTAGATGTCAGTGCACTTTTGGGTTTTCCAGATCCAGGAAAAATGCTATTGGGGAAGGGGAGAGGAGAGGGCATCTTGAGGAAGAAGGGAAAAAAAGATACTTTGTAGAGACTGGAGCAGAGAGTAGCAGCCTGACTAGTATTTGAAACTAGTCAGCTGTGATCCACCTAGCAATGTAGCCTGCAGTACCCTCACTGGAGCTCTGTAGTACTTCTTTTGTGCCAGTGATCTGAGCACCTCTTGGCAATCAAAGTTGGCTTTTTCTTTGGAGAAAATTAGGCAGCCTTACTTCAGGCCCATAGGCTTTATTTCCAAAGACAAAATGTATACCAATACCAAATGGGTTAATTCCTTTAGAGCAACAACTATAGCCATTACAATTACAGTTGTTAATATATGGAGCATATTCACTAGTTATTACAGTATTTGGTGCTGAACTTACCTAGGTGATTTTTAGTTATACATAAAGTAGCAATGAAGAATAAGGATAAGAATACCACTTGGGAGGTTGGCCCATTTGTTTTCAGGGTTATTCACTTGGAGTGAAGACTCTTGACTTCTATCCTCTTTTTCTTATTTTTCCACCGATTTCTTCTTGCTGATGATGCAGTTGTGTGGTTAAGTTTCATCTTTCCTGAGTATGTGTCAGAAACTTTTATGAAGCAGGCATTACATAACTGGAGTGTGACATTGCAATTACATAGAGTAAAACAGATTTGTGGTCATTGCTCTTGGGGATGTGAGTATAAGTGACACAACTTTGTGTCATAGGGCTTTAGTGAGCTCAGATAGAACCTATTTTATAATATGTAAAAAGGGAGATCATGATGTATGATATGTGGAGGCACAGTTACATTTGGAAATTTTTGGAGAAAGTTGCTATGATTTTGATAAAGGACAGGGCATGTATATGTAAGCACACACACACACACACACACAGTGAATCTTGCTGCAAGGAGAGAATGAATGGATCAAGGGAACACCCATACACAATGGTTTTAAATTTGTTTTGGCTCAAGTAGAATTTTCTAAGTATCATAAAGGCAGTATAATCATAAATGCTGAACTGAGTGACCTGTAAACGCCATTTGATTTGAACCAGTTCTTGGATTTAGGCATTGAGTTAGACCACTCTATATGGATACAAGCTGATGTTGGTAGCCTGTCCCACTGCCCCATCTTCTGCACCCCATTCTGTTCTAGTAATGTGGTTTTTCAGGGCAAGTAAACAAACAAGAATCAAATATTAACTGAAAGAACTATTTACTGAGAGCTACCTTTACAATGCCTTTGTGACTGTTATTTCTGGTATGTGTTTTAGTCAACAGCTGTGCCATGAACCCATGTCTTCATGATGGTAAATGTATTATGGACCGCACCAATCATGGCTATCGATGTATCTGCCCCCCATCATGGCAAGGTGACAACTGCAGTGTGGGTAAGAATAAAAGTAAAGTCCAGTTGTCTGTGGCATCATGTCAGTTATTCAAAATGTGGAATAAGTATTTAAATTAATACCATGCTTATGAGAGTTAACATGCTTGTGTGTTGTCTGCAAGATAATGTGGGATACAAATGTGCTGATAAACTTTCGCATCTGTTTACATTTGTCAGATTCCCTACACTTCTGCCACACTGGGTCACCCACAGTTCCTTAAAGATCCCCTTCACTGCCTTGTCTTTGGCATTTACTGTGCTCATGCCTAGATCTAGTCCACCCAAGTCTGTTTCTTGAAGTCCTTCCAGTGTTAGCTCACATGTTTTGTGAAACATCCTTCGTTCTCTCCTCTTATCAAAAACTACTGTTATCTCTATACATCTATAACACACCCCGTGTTTATAGTTGTTTGTATGCTCACCTCTGTCTTCAGGAGAGGCTGATCTCTTGCTCATCTTATGGGCCTCAGTGTACATATGGTTATTTGATTCTTAGTACTTACCCTGTACTCAGTGATTTTGCTGTCTGCCAAAATCATATGGTCTTTTTTTTTCTCCTTTGCAGATGTGAATGAATGCCTCTTGAATCGCTGCCCACGTCAGGCCATATGTAACAATACTCAGGGATCTTTTATCTGTAGATGCCCTGTTGGGTACCATTTGGAAAAAGGAATATGCAGTTTGGGTAAGAGATTTAGTATATCTTAGAATTTATTCTCACATTTATTCTCACAATATATTTGATAAAATAACATTTACTATTTTACTTTCTAGTCAGAATTATTATTTGTTCAAGACATAATTTTAAGAAAGCAGAAGACATTGCCTATTATTTTAACATTTAGAAATACATTACTTTGTAGTTTTTAATATACATTATACTTTATATAGTTGAAATCATATAAGATTTCTTGTAAACATTTTCCTGTTACTAAAAATATTATACAAATATCTTGGGGCCAGGGAAATGGCTCAGTGGAATAAGTGCTTCCCTGGCAAGCACAAGGGCCTAAGTTAATCCCCGGTTCTGAAAAAAAAAAAAAAAAAAAAAAAAAAAAAAAAAAAAAAAAAAAAAATATATATATATATATATATATATATATATATATATATATATATATATAATACAAATGTCTTATATGCTGTGTTGTCATTCATATACATCATTTGTATATTTGTGCTTCACCATTCTACCCTTTAATTAGGGGAAATAATCGAGAGGATATTCTGACTACATGGTTTAAAAAATATTGTAGAGAGAATACAATTGTGATTTCCTACCACATTCACACATTTTTACCATTTTAAAAAATGGTCTTCATGTTCTCATCTGTAGGCAGATACATTTTGGTAAAACTGCTCCAATAATTATATCAGACTATTTGTCATAGTTTATTTCCTAATTTGGTAGATTCATGAAGCTGTCTGGTTGTAAATACAATCTCCAATAAGGTTAAAAAGCAGACAAGCAAACCAAATAAAAACTAGGAATCTCACAAGATAATGAGCGGCCAGGTTTATGTAGCCCGCCGATGAGAGCCCCAGTTTGCAGCCTACAGTTCTTTCCATTATGCAACAATGAGTTCCTTGTAAGATCCTTCATGTGCACAGGTACGTGTGACTCTTGGGAGGATGCCCAGTTGATTTATTTATTTATGTTTTTGGCAGAACTGGGAATTGAACTCAGGCCCTTGTGCTTGCCAGGGAAATGCTTATTCCACCGAGCCATCTCCCCAGTCCCTGGATGCTCAGTTCAATACCAAACTTTCTAAGGAAATTAGAAGGAAAAAGACAGAGTCTAAGTGGAAAGAAGAAAATGGCAGGCAAAATGACATGTTTAAATCACCTTAAATTGCCCAATGGGACACATGACACAGCACTCAGTTAATTTTTTTGAGAGACTTAAGTGTGTGTGTCTTTTTAAAGTTATTTTCATGAATTCTTGTTACCCTCAAGAATAAGGGACTTTTTAAGAAGGTTAGTACCCTACTAAAATAACAGTAAAAGTTTGAAAATTGTTTGGAGTATAAGAATTGGACACTTTTTTAATGAAAAAGAATCTAGACATATAGAGAGCAGACCCCTCATAGAAATCAGTCAAAACAAGAATTCCTTTGATTCTTATAATTTATTTACATTTGGGTAATCTATATTGTTTAACCATACCTTATGTGACCAGAGCCGAGTTTTTAGTTTAAGAAGAAAGAAAAAGGAAATAATTTTGTTTTGAAGTACACTTACCCAGAGGCCTAGTTTCTAGCTTCAGGGTCACCACCTACAGCATATAGCCACAGAGACTCAGTTTCCTCATCTATAAAATCATTGCAGTCTGCTTTGTTTCTCAGTCAAGATCATTGTAATGATCAAATAAAAACTGTGTTGGACCAAACTTTGAAAATAGTTAAGAGCTAGGGCCGGGCGTGGTGGCGCAGGCCTGTAATCCCAGCACTCGGGAGGCTGAGGCAGGAGGATTGGTGTGAGTTCGAGACCAGCCTGAGTTACAAAGTGAGCTTAAGGCCAGCCTGAACTGCATAGTGAGACCCTGTCTCAAAAAAGACAAAAAAAAAAAAGAAAATAGTTAAGAGCTGTCCAGATGCAAAGTTTCACTTAGCGTTAGTCTCAAGCCCTTGGACCAAATTTAAAGCTATGAGAACAAACTACTCTGATACAGAGTAGTAATTATGAAAATTTCCACAAGTTATTTAGCTAAGATAGCAGTTAAACGCTGTGTTTTATTAACATAGCAGTTAAATAAAAAGTTAAATTTGAAGTAGAAATTCATCTTAAAGCTGGATGATGTAACTGCAGGCATGAAGGTTTAAATGTTTTAGAAAAATCCCTGCCTAGAAAGTGTGTGGGGTTTGGGAGCCACTGATGCAGCTTCATACTCATGCTGAGAGCAGACCCCTCATCAGCTGCCAAGATTCAGAAACTTCTTGGTGCTCGTGGTGCGTACCCATTTCCACTATGCACATTTCTGTAGGGAGAGTCTGGATGTACCTGGACATGTGAGAGATGAAGATGAAGCAGAGGGGTGACTGTTCCAGAAGCCTGCGTGCAGTGCCCACAGGTAGCACAGATGAGGAGAGCAGCTCTATTGTGTTAACAATCATCTTTCCCTTTTCAAGTCATTTAGCCTTATTCTTCATAAACATCAGAGGAACATGCAAATTAGAGCATGCTGAAATGCTTTCATTTGGCCAAGAATGTTTTCAAAGAGCTCCCTGTTGCTCAGAAAGAGTCCTAAGCAGCTGGCTTCACTGAACTGTAGAACAAGCGGAAAGATGTTAAATAAGGATTAAGGGCTTTAGACAGTTAAGTATAAGATGTTAAATGTTTTCCTTAGCTCATTTATGTCCCTTTTTCTTAATTCTGTATGCAAACTTTCCATGAATGAGCAGCTTCATGCACTTCTGTGTTTGGGGTCATTTTTTTTTTTTTCTGTCCACGGGGAAAGATAAGAATTTAATATAATGGGAGATGAGAGCCAGATATAAAGCAGGCTGTCAATTTTTGGTTGTCTGCCCATTTCTAAGTCCCAGTCCCCTCAGGCCAAATCAGCACAAATTGGTGTTAACTAGAGTTTTATTTTATGAGTGAAATGGGCCTTGAAAATGGGGCTGTTTTCTTTAATTTCTGAACCCAGCAGTGTCTTAAACATGGGTTATTTTCACTAGGTGCCTCATAACCAGGGAGGCTGACAGACCCCTGAGTGTAGACCTACTAAGGGTGCTTGGCTTCTTTCTCTGTAGCTTGCAGGTTGTTCTCAGAACATCTTACACTTTGGGAAGCAGAGGATATCATAGGGAAAGAAGAACTTTGAAGATGGACACACAGGAATTCAAATGCTGGGTTTGACCCCCATGACCTGGATGATCTTTGTCAAGAAGTTACCTAACTTCTGGAAACCATTTTTTTATCAATGAAAAAAAACAGGCATTTCTTCTGAGCAAGAGTAGGGGGATTGGAAAGGGGTGTCTCTAATGAGAAGAAGAAATGAAGCACCCCTTTGAAGTAAAAAACCTTAAGAGAGCAAAAGTTTTCCTAAAGTCTGACAAGGCCTGGTGAATAATTTTAGTATCTGGCCCCACATCTCTACCGCTTTCTCTGGAACTATGTTTTTAGACCTATTCATCATTCTTATCACAACCTAATTGAGCATCTATTTTGTAGGAGGCCATTTGGGGGATGTCCACAAGATGCCTCTTCTCCACAGTACTTATACATACACAAAAAAGGCTTCTTGGCATCTCCCACCCAAAGGAATTCTCAGTTTAACTCTTCAGATCAGTCTAGTAGATTGCTCAGTGTGCTAGACAGGAACCTAGGAGAGGAAGGGACAGTCTCCACCCTCAAGGAAAAACAAATGCAGAGTTCATCCTGTATAAGAGGGTAAAACTGGCTACCCAGAGATTCACAGACATAGTGGCCTTGCATGGGCCTTTCTGTTGTATGATTTAATGTGTAACCTCTTCATTTTCAGTTAGAACCTTCGTGACAGAATTTAAAGTGAAGACACAGTTTCTTAATACTACCCTGGAAAAATATTCAGATGTATATAAAATTGAAAGTGAAATCACCAAGATGGTAAGCCTCTTGGGAAAAAAAAAGCCTTTTGGGATAATCCTTTGTTTTGTAGAATAGATTTTATTCAGAGTGGTATACTGCTTATGGTTCACCTCTCTCTCAGGACTCTTATGTCTGTGAGGGAAACTTCATAGTAAAATACAGAGCCTCTTGGAAATAGAAGAGAGCTGTTGAGAAAGAATAGTAGAAATACTACAAGTATTTATTCAATGTGTTTCCACATTTAGTCTTCACTGCATTGTGTTTCTTAACTCTTAATCACAGATTAAAAGGCTGCATACACCAGAGAGGGATGTAGGGGAAGAGGGAAGACCCAGTGCTGTTAGGATAACTCTTTTCAGATGGTACAAAAATTTAGGGCCTGTGTAGGGTATAGCCCTTCACATTACTCAGAGTGTGGTGTCTTACCTGACTTGGATTTTTTGTCCAGCATCACTGATATATGGATGATATTCAACTGCCAAATACTCCAATGTTATAAGGGAAATAGTATAACTTCCAACCTGCTAGTTGAGTTCATGTTCTCTAAAATCAAAGAATAAATTTTAAGAACAACAGAAGTTAAAAGCAGAAAGTATTTATTGGTAGAAAGAAAGTTTTCATCTAAAAGAAACAGAAGAGGCCCCATGTGAGTTGCTGAGGACCCTACTTATGAGAGGAGTTTAACTGAGGGAAGTTTCATAGAGTGGAACCATGAGGTGAGGTGGGTCTAAGGTGGGGAAAAACTATAATCAGCTAGTAAGATTATGTGTATCATTGCCTAGGTAACATTGATCCACGGGGAAATCACAAGGTGGGTATGAGATAGGACAGAACAATAGAAAACCTATGAAATTACAAGTATAATCACTTAAATAATATTGGTTAAATGGGAATGCAAGTCATTGTATCAAGTATTCAGGGAAAGAACCAAGACTTCATGAAAGGGAGGTTTAGTTCCCTTACTCAAGGCAATGGATACCTATTTAGAATGTAAACATAGTCATTTTATCTTTTGTTTTGAGATCTGGCCTTTAAAAATGTGCCCTACCAATCATTGTAATGTATCTATACTGACTCCTTTCAAGGGCCTATTACTCTCTCACTGCTTATAATATTTCCAACTAACAGCTTTCTATAATATCACTGTATAATTTATTGGAGATATGTGAACCTGTCTGTAAGAGATAGTAAAGAATTAAACAGCAAGTGAGGAAACTACTCACATGATCTTTCCCAAGATGTCATTCTGTTTAACAGTCCTTGGAGAAAAAGTTATTAATATAAGCATTTGATAACATTCCACAGTTCTCTCCACCTCTGAAGAATCAGATGGCTGTGAGGCACTGGCTTTAGAGACAGATGAGTCTTCATGAGACATGATATTGAGACCTTCTACTCTGTAGAAGGTATCTCCGGTCCTTGTTATGGAAGGTAGGAAGGAAGTAGGCACATACTTTATGGTGTAGAGGGATTTCCTGCTCTCTCTGAGGGCACAAGGCAAGTACAAGGCGCATATCTTAATTTTCTCTCAACCAAAGGGCTTTTGACTCAGAATATTTCCCATGCAGAGCCTTTTTGAAGAACACCTAGCTTTGACTTAAGTCAACTCATTGTAGATGCTGAGGGCCCTGTATTGCGCCCATCAGACCTGGGGAAGCTGAGAGAATGTGAGTCTTTTCAGTGAGCTTGTTCACATATGCAAAATCCAAATAAACAGTTGCCTCTGAATTTCTGAAACCCTAGGCCTTAGAAGATATCTGCTCCTTTGAAGATGTTTTGTGTCCAAGGGTGCTGTTCTGAACATTATTTCCTGCCAAGATTCCCCCACTGATCTACTATTTGCCTGTCTCCCTTTGTACTCAGGGAACAACAGAAAGGCATTTAAGAGAGGAACAAAAAAAAAACAAAAAAGGGACACCACTTGTATATAAAGCTGGTAACTTGATGGCTAGAAAATGTCTATTTTATCCTGAAAATAGATTCTTGGTTGAAGGCTTTTGTGTACCTTGCAATTAATGATGAATCTGTTCTTCCTTGCAGTTAAATATATGTTTTTCAACATTACCTGGTTATATCCAATCCACAGCTCATGTATCTAGGTAAGAAACAGAATTATATTTGTCTGTGAACCAGTCTATGGAGAAGGGAGGCTATTCTAATATGGACAATAGCAACAAAACTGGGCTCTATTTCAATTGAGCCACTCACTGTGTGGCCCAGCGCCAAGGTCACTGGAACTTCATGTGCTTCTACTCCCTTTCTGGAGAATAGCAATGATACTTTTCATGAGCTCTGGGGCCCACATGCCATTTAGGTCAAGTAAATTTTCCCAACCTTTGCCCCTAGGGAGCCCAGTGCATTTGTGACCTCCCTACAAACCACCTTTTCCCTGGCCTCCAGTGTGACACTATTTGACCTGAACGATGGGATTCAGAAATTTGTCAACTCCTGCAGGTCCTCTGCTGAGGTCTGCCAACTCTTGGGATCCCAGGCACGGGTCTTTAGAGGTAAGAGATGTAAAGATCCTGGGGGAGGATCGTCCACACACGTTCAGACCCAGACCCAGTGACAGGAGGTACTCTAGGCTCAGCCCCAGGAGAGCTCCTCTGAGAGCCTGCCTTTGGAAAGAGGACTTTGTGTGTGTGTGTGTGTGTGTGTGTGTGTGTGTACCTTTGTGGGGGTGTGCAGGTGCACACAAACATACACACTTGTGCACATACCTGTAAAGTCCTGTGAACACATAACCCCGAGGGTTCTTGAATGGTGTAGGCGTGAAAGGCAGAGGGATATTGGAGGTAATGTAATGAGGAGAAGCTAACTATTCTTGTTGCCAGTGGAGACAAACTCATACACAGACGTTTATCTGTTTGTCCATGACCCAAAAAGCTTCATCATGATAACTATTAAGTAAAAAATGTGTGCACAATATTACCTATCTTTTTGCTTATTTACAGATTCTAAACACACATAACAACAGTAGGAGAATACTTAGCAGAATGCTCCCAGGGGTACCAATAATAATGATGATATTCCCACTCTTGTTCTTGCTTTGCCTGTTTTATCAAAAGCTTTGGTAGTGCATCTAGAGTAAGGTACATGAAGAAAGAAATGAAGGCAGATTTGGGTCTTGGAAGGGAAGTTTCACTTCTGAGATGGGAAGGCTGCTAGAATCAAAGATTTCTCAGTGAAAGGGGCTGGTCCCGTTTGGTATATCATAAGTGATCAAGGTAGGTTCTGGGGAGCTCACTTTAGCAGAGGACTAGTGCTGGCGGAGGTTGCAGGATATAGCATAAACCTCCCATCTGGTGTCCAGATGCTGGGCATAAGGTGCAAGTGTGGGTTTTGCATTTTGTCTGCTGATTGGTCTAAGACACTCCCAGTGTGTCAGGTTTTTGTAATTGCTGATCCAGTGAACTTTCTCCTACGGCCTTGCACATTGTGGAGCTTAAGAGCCTCATGGTTAGCCTTTCGCCTTGGAAAAAGTGCTGGAGGTTGGCCAACTTAAGGGCTCATTATTAATTTGAAAATATGGTTTAAACTTTCTGGTAACTTTAGAAAATAACTCTAGTAGCTTTCAGTTAGGCAGTTGGTTTAAAAAAGTGTATGCCCCACTATACTCTCCTGAAAACTAAGGCTCTTCAGTTTGACTTCTTTATTTTTTTGCCAAGGATTTAGGGGTACCAGTTTTTCCTCTCCAATGAAGCAGGAACCTTTCAATTCACCACACATTTATGGAGTATGTTTTATATGCTCAACATTTGTATACATTACTTATTTGTAAATGTATTTGTGCCTTGCAAATCAGGTTGCTGAAACTTGAATTTTTTTAAGAGGCTGCTCATAGTAGCCCTACTGCTCTCTGACTTTTGTTCTTTGAATTAATCAGAAATGGCTTTCAGTATGGCTCCTGTGAATCCTTGTTTCCTTTATGTGACCCTCATTCTTCTCCTTTCAGAGCTTTTAAGAACCAAAACATCCATGCATATTAGCTAAAAATGGGCTCACTTGCCTGTTTTCCCTCCAGGTTTTATAGACACACCTCAGTAGTCTCTTGGTAACTTTTCTGAGTGTTAGGGAGATGGCTTGACTAGGAGGAGCTGTTGTGCCCTGACATCTGGGTGTTTCCAGCATGTGGAGAGCCCTTGGCTATTCTGGACACTTCCATTGGAAAAGAGGAGATTTTTTTCCCCCTTCTATTCACAAAACATCCACTTCCCTGCCTTACAAAGAACTGCAGCACTCATGGTCTCCAGAGGTTTATAGACCTTGGAAATCCCCGTGGAATGTCTCAGCCTTAGATTTACTTGAGTGCTCATTGTCTGTTTGGGCGGATGTTATGCCAAGGAAAGACCATGGGAATTGTGAATGTAGAAAAATCACACCACCAGGCTTAAAATGAAAATGAGAATATATGAAGTGTGGTTGAAAATAATGGTGGTTTAATTTTTTAAAAAAAAACATGTTACAGTAAAAGACATTGTCACTAATCCTCAAAATGTACCTCCCTACTTCAAAAACACTTGTCCTTCTGTTCTTGACACTTTTTGAAGCAGTTCTGGAAGTCTTTTGTGGTGAGTGTCTTTAGTTGTGCTTTCATGGCTGTGTCAGTGTCCTGGGTCCATTGAAAATGTTCACTTTTCATGGTCAGTTTGACTTTGGGAAAAAGCTGGAAGTCACACTGCCAGATCCCATGAGTATGGTGATGGAAGAAGTGCTCTAATGTTTTTACAAGCCTGCCTTTCCATTGGATGGCACTTGGCAGCAGCATTCGCTATATGTTTTATCTCACCTTACAGGTGCACAAAAGGACTTTCAGAGCTGCTTTAGAAAGTGGGAAGAATGATGGGATGACTATATTTGAAGAGAAAGGAGAGTATTTGGAAGGAGATTAATGACAATGTCTTTAATGTAATTTTTAAGATGTTAAACATTCACCATATATTTCCATCACATCTGTATGTGGTTTTATTTAATGGAATTATAATAAAATATTCTTTGAGAATTTTATGGAAAATAGCTCCTTACTGCAAAGGCAGAGCTTACTCTCCCTACTTTTGTGTAAATGGAAAGAACACATGACACTGGCTTCCAGAAAATATCTAATCAGACCTGGCAATCCAGGCTGCCCACTGGACAAGCCAGGAATGCATAGATAATTTTTTGTCCTGGGAGTATTTCTTTTTCTATTAATGATAGTAGACTGGCAAAGTAGTAGAGGTTCAGTACCTTCCTGGTGCCAGCTTTGCAGTGTTCATTTGGTGAGATCTTCCATGAAATAGAAATCTCCCTTAAATACAGACTTTTTACAATAAACAAAGAAAATTCAATCACACACAAATGGGGTTCTGATTTAAAATGTGTACTTCCACTGATAAAGACAGGAAATTCAGGGTTGAGAGCTGAAGTTGTATCCTTAGCTTTCTTTGCAGTGCCCAGGCTGCTCACTGACTGGAGTTCTCATCCTGTGTGAGCTGATGAGCCCTAAGGCCAGGGCCCACCTGGGCGAGGAGCAGGTTTGCAGTGTTAACACCTGCTGCCTCATTTCTGAACAGGTTGAGGTTCCATTAGAGAAGAGGGCAGAGCATGCCTAGAAAATTAGCACCCCTCAGCGTGCAACTCACACATTTCCCTTCCCACGATGACCTTGCTCTTGCCTCCCAACAACAGTGTGTGCTTTTCTCGTCTCACCCTGTGTGTGGGTGTTCACTGTCCAGTTGCTTTCATATCTTCACTCTTCTGTCTGGGTATTCCCGTTTATTACATGGACCCTTTGGGGTAGGTCTGCCTCAGATGGTAAAATGTACCCTCATTGTGTGTGCTAAAAACAATTTCACAGAGGAGCATGCACCCAACAATGAGTGCTTTATAATAATGAAGCGATTCTTTGTCATTCAAGAAATGAACAAAGCCCTAAAGCAGCCTGCCAGATTGGCTTCTATCCTGCCCACCTCTGCTTCTCTTGGTAAAGGTGCTGAGACCAATGGAAGGGTACATGTTCAGCACATGCAGTCCTGCCAGTGCCCATACTAGGTGCCAAAGGCCCAGAGATGAATAAGACACTATCACTGTAGTGGGAGAGACAATCGGATAGACATAACTACACTCCAGCCTGGATAGTCAGATAGCCACCATACTTTTTCTGTTGAGCAGTGCACTGTCAGGGCAGTAGCTACCTGGCAGAAGTGTGCTCTATCCCTCAGGCCAGTGCTAGTGAACCTATGTCACACATGCTGCAGGGGGCATGCTCCCTCTGTCACTCACACACCAAATTACTCCAGCATCACCCTAGCAGCTGCACACGGGATAACAGCACACATGGGGGGGGGGCATGTTGGCATTTTATGATAAGTACACTTTGGGTTGCAGTTTGGGTCCCTGGTCTCTAAAAGGTTCACTATCGCTGCCCTAGGACACACATCACACAAACCTGAGACATGCTTCCACTTGAGACAGATCCTCCTAGTGCTGATTGTCTGTGATACAAATCTCTCCACTACCTAAGATCATGGGTCACATTGTCTGGGTCTGGCCCAGTCCTCTAGCACTGCAGGTGTAGACCTCTTTGAGGCCACATTAGCAGTGGCACTGTGCTTCCTCCAGTGTTTTTTTTTTTTTTTTTTTTTTTTTTTTTTTTTTTTTTTTTTTTTTTTTTCTGTGACTACTTTTTCAGTGGGGAGTGCTTGTGAATGTTCAGTGCTGGGGGTCAGGGCTGACATGGAGAGGGGTGCCAGAGGGCAGTATAGAACCACCTTGAAAAACTTTCCAGAGTCTCTTGAAATACCAAGTTCATGCATCTGAAGCTTTGAAGTGGAGGAGGTCTTATTTTGTTTCACTGTCCTGTCTTTCCATTCCAGCGGGCAACTTGTGCAAACGGAAGAGTCCGCAGTGTGATAAAGAGACCTCCATCTGTACCGACCTGGACGGAGTCTCACTGTGCCAGTGCAAATCAGGCTACTTTCAGTTCAACAAGATGGATCACTCGTGCCGAGGTATCAGCAGTTTTGCCTGCTGCTCTGGGCTGTCCTAGGACAGGAAGACGCAGTTCTCTGCATGGTCCTCTCCCTGTCTGCTCTGGGTGTAGCTTTTCTAAATTGGGGCTGACTGGTTCTTGTTATTTTGTTCACAGCAGGATTGAATATGTTATCTCCTTAGAATAATAGTATTATCTCTGACTGGTACATGCTGGTCTGTCTAGTTCCATTCAAAAGAAAAAAGACAAAAGAAAAGAGAAGAGAATGGAAAACCTGTGGAAGCAATGCCTGTTTTGTTTTTCACTTAGAGAAAATTAGAAAAATTATTGTTATGATTTCCTTAGCTTTATCTATTGCCAATTAATCTTTTAAAATGGAAATGCAAGCATGGAGCCAGCCTAGTGCCTTTTAGGGTAGCTGCAGCCCAGAAGACCTGAGGCAGAGCCACTCTCTTCCTCTCTGGGTTTCATCTTTGGGGGAGTCCATTAATTTCCTCAAGCCTCAGTTCCCTCTTCCATGAAATGAGTACTGGGGTACTTCATAGTTATTTCTAATAATTTAAAAAGGAAGTGGAGAAGTACTTTGTAAGTCATCAGCATTTGCTCTTGTATCTTACCCAAGCTGGTGTTGAATTAATGAATTAAAGTTTTAAAGGTTTCATGAAGTATTTGAGAGCTGAAATGTAGTTCTGCTAACCTTTTAGGTGACGTTGAAATTACTCAGTTTGAGATAAAGCTAAAATTAATTCAGGTCCAGAGCACAGTGTACTCCAACATGAAAGACTGCTGCAGTTCGTCAGCAGCAGAAAAGCTGGCACTATAAATATAGGCTAGCGTTTGTTTTTTTTATGTAGCTTTGAGTATTGCCTCCCATTGGAATGCAGATGACAACAGATTTCCTGCCCAGTCAGCACCTTGCTAGTGACAGATGTATTGAGATCTGAGTAAAAATCACATACTGGGACAAAGTGACATGTGGCTTTTTTCTGTCAGGACTTTCCACCACAGGACTTGTTCCATCAAAAGGATGTAAAAATATGTTCTGGGGCAGCACTCTTATCCTGATCTTCAGACCCTCTGACCTTGATAGGTTTAGGAACAAAGTCCTTTCAAAGTGGGCAGGATCATTTCTCCAGGCAGGACATGTGATGGGTTTAAAGGAGGAGGCCAGCTCTCTGAGCTGGGCATCAGTGCCAATGTACGACTGCTCTGCAGCATTTCTCGATGCTGTGCCAGACTGCTACTTTGCTATGACAAGCTGGTGCTTCCCAGTTCCCTCTTCCCTGGTCTAGTGCAGGTGTTCTTAGAAATGAGGCATTAACAAGAGTTCGGATTGTCCTACTACAGGGATACTCACATACCCATGTTTATAACAGCACAATTTATAGTAGCTGCATCTTGGAAACAGCATATGTCCATTAGCAAATGAGTGGATAAGGAAAATGCATTTACTATTTCACCATAAAGAAAGATGAGCTTGAGGCAGTTATAGGCTGTGCCATAGAGCTTGAGGCATTCATAAGAAAATGGATACAACTTGAGAACATAATGCTAAATAATGTAGGTCTGGCACACAAGCTCAAATATCGCATGGCTATATGAGAAATTTGTATTTATATGCAAAAAATAAAGATCAAAATAGAAGAAAGATAAATAGGACATAAGAAGTTCAAATACTCCCCCAAATTATAAATTCCATTTTTAAAAATATTTCAGTTGCTTCTTGGCCTTTTGGCTAAGATCAAGTGTAAAAATATTTCAAAATACATGCCGATCAGTTTCATTTATAATACTAGTTTGCTTAGTTCATTGGCAAAAAAAGATTTGTGTTTTTATTTGTTTCTTTTTTATAGGAATCTTTTCAGTTTATGTCTTGTACTCTAATAATTACTTTGAAGATAATGGTACACAATGATAATGTAATAATTAGTTGTTCTCTTATTATTTGATTATAAAATAAAAAGAAGGAATGGGAAATTGATCCTGGCTTCAAATTGACAATGGCACTGAAGCCCATGTGTGTTGGATCCTAAGCAGATGTTGGGAGGGGACAACAGGAGTAAAAGTGCAAGCACATCGGGAGTGGCCCCGTGAGGGGAGCTTTAGGAACAGCCCGGGCTGCCACCCTTGCTTCCAGCTGGCATGTGCTATTGCCTTCTGTTTCCAAGGCAGCAATTTCCTAATCGTGCCATAGGCTAGTGTTAGCAATGGTGGAGCCATTAGAGACTCACCAAGTGTAATGACATAGGGCCAAGAAGCAGTGTGAGAAAACTTGGTCAGCCTGTGGGCTTGCTGCTCAGGCCATGAAGCCCCTGTCCAGCAGCACCAAAGTCACCAGGCCTCCCAGAAGTGCATCCTGGAGCTTTGTGGGCCAAAGCCTTGTTGGCTGGGTTCTTATGGCATAGTAGTGACATCTTCTGGCCGTCAATGCTGGAGCACAGGCAGGTATCAGATAGCCCTCTGTACACCTTGAATTTGGTCAGTCCAAATTCCTGTGGAAATGGAGGAATTATTTCTAAATCAGTACATCTCAAACTAGTTTTTTTACTGTTCTCAGTTGCACACAAACAGACCACTTAGTGTGCCACATAAAAATCTCCCAGGATCCACTCCTGGGTGGATTGGTGACCTTGGTACTACTGAATAGGGGCTTCATGGCATGAGCAGCAAATCCACAGGCTAACCAAGTTTTCTCACACTGCTTCTTGGGCCATTACTTGGTAAGCATAAGATTGCCAGGCCCTAGGTCATTACACTTGGTAAATCTCCAGACTTTGAAAGCTAGATAAAAAATTAAAACAGGTACCCTTCCAATAGGTTTCTTAGCTTCTTTGCATCAAGCAGGCATTCTGATGAATTTTAACAATCTGTTTGCATCTCACCAGACTGCAAATGCCTTGAGGGCCAGGGCCACGTCTACCATAGTGCTTAGCACGTTGTAATGTTCCATAAGTGTCTGTGTAATGGACACATGGATAATAAGACAGCAAATATGTTAGGAAAAGACTGGCATATGTTGACTTACCACCAGCAAAGGAACAAAATTGTTACTAAAACTCTGCCATTTACTTATTGTTCCTAAATCCATAAGGCTTTAATTTGCTTGTCTCCCACAGCAACAGAGAAAGCCCATTTGGGGCATTTATGTAAAGCTGTTGTTCATCTTTAGTGCTGTGTGGTCAGCATCCCTCTGGGCTGTACATGGTGAGGCGCTGGCTCCCAAGGGCTCCTGAGTGTCTCACTGTGAAGTAGTTTCTGCACAGGGCCCCTAGCATAGCAGCAGGCGCACAGTAGCATTCAATCTTTGATGTATGAGTGAATGAGCCCTTTTGAAATAGACACCAAGGAATCAGGCCACTTATGTCACTAAATGAAAATATCCCAACCCATTGGCTGCCATGCAGCATAGCAGATGGACCTTATGTGTGGTCCGATGATAGCCAAGAGCAGAGAGCTCCCCAGATGAGGGTTAGGAAGATAAATTTGATACAAAAAAGGTTTTCAGGAAGAAGAGTTCAGAGTATAACAAATTAGGTGACATCCTCCTGCTTCAGTGCCTCAGAAAGGCAGGGGTACTCAACCTGTTTCTTCAAGAAGACCTGCTATCATAAAGCCAGCAAGGAGTTCAAAGGCATTGAAGGCTGGGAAATAGGCTCTTGTTACCCGTCCCCCAAATGGGATAACAATGTGTTCTGTCTTTTTGCATAAAGGTTCTAAAGCACCTTATAAAAATTGATGTAATTAAATAAGATTTTGAAATACTAAAAAAGTAAACCAGGTTGAAGGGGAAACTGATTTTTAAAAAGAGCCAAATTCCATAAAATAAAGTGACTTTGTCTGGGAACATCTCCATCTTTCAAAGCACCAGACCCCAAGAGAAATTTATCTATAACCCCAAGAGATTACAGAGTGGTACTGTGGCAGTGTGGCCCATGATATGCTATAATAAATGCCATAAGGATTTTCTGTAACTACCTCTTGTAAAATAAATACTCTTCAAAACAAGAGAATGTAGCTTGGGAAAAGTGATTCTGTGAAACCCTAGCAGTGCAGCCCAGGTTCATGGCTCATTAATAATCTGCCATGAGATAAACTGTAGATTATGTAGTTACTTATTTTTTTTTAATTTTGAGACAGGGTTTGCTAATTCATTAAATTGCCCAGGCTGGGCTCTAACCCGAAACCCTCCTGCCTCAGGTGCTGGGGTGATAAGCATGCACTACCGTGCCCAGCTCAAATGACAGCTCACTTGGTACAGTGTTTTCCAAACTGTGTTCCACAAAACTCTAGTGATGGTAAATGATTTAGGCAATAAAATCGATATCAGAAATATTTAAGCTCTCACGTTTGAAAAGTAGAAGGAAAGGGTACTAAACGTATCCACACAGTTAGTGGCATCACACACAGCTCTGTAGCAGAGGGATCTTCAGGGCCTGCATGCTATTCCGCCATCTCACCCCTCACCATGCACCCTGCATCCTACACCTCGACATTGGTGTGTCTGCTGCCTGTTCAGGGCTGGCGTCCTCAGCACCTCGTACCTTTCTTCACCTGTATGCAGTGCATACCATGCATTAATCATGAATCAATTTTTTAATCACTCTTTGCATCAAAAGAATTTGTCTGCAAGGCCATTTTTTCATTGTCTGCTTTCCTCCAAGCATGCATTATGGTGCCCTGTTAAATTGCAGTATTGAAAGTATTCCCATAATGAGATACCCTTGGGAACTGGTGATACAGGGGAAGAGCTGGATCTTGGCCTCCTCAGTGAAGCAGCGATCCAGGAATGTGCCCCAGAGTGTTCAGAGCTGTTTGTGAGCCAGGTGTCAATTAGGACACACCTAGATATGTCTAGGGCTCCTTTTAGAGTATAAAGGGAGGATTTTCTTATAAAATGCTGAATACCACCAGAGTCATGTCCCAGAAGGTATCACCTGCAACTTCTACCTTATGGAAGCAAGCTACTAAGATCAATGTCAGATTAAAAGTTTGATGTACATCAGAGATGGTGAAAGATTTAAAAATTTGTCCTTGTGCATATAAAAGGATATTCCAGTGAAGATTTTTTTTTTTTTTTTTTTTTGGTGGTACCAGGAATTAAACCTTTGCACTAAGTTACATCCCAGCCCATTTATTTATTTGTTTGTTTGTTTGTTTGTTTATAAAGGGACTTTTTTGTCTTTCTTTTTTCCTATTGTCTTTTGGTACTGGGAATCAAAGTCAGGACCTCATGTTTGGCAGGTAGGCACTGTGCTGCTGAGCTATATCCCTGGTCCCCCATTTTTTTTATTTTTGAGACAATCTCACTAAGTTGTCTGATCCAGGCTCAAACTTTGTATCTTTCAATGTCAGCCTCCTAGGGTGCTGGAATTACACATGTGTGCCACCATGCCCAGTGAGACATTTTTGATCTATAGAGAACTTCCAAAAAGAATTGCATTTGTTGATCATTACAACTACAAACATTTATGTAGTGGTTGATATATGTCAGGCCTATGCTGAACCATTTGCATGCTTCATTTTATTTAATTTCCTTTAGGATACTATAAGGTGGTTTTATTATTGTTGTTACCATCTTTTTACAGTTGGGGAACTGAGAGCCACAAATAAAACTTAAAAAAAAGTTTCTTAACAAGGTTAAGAGTTTAATTGGTAACCGTGTTTAGTTAGGTTATAGATAATTTTAAAGTTATCTGCATCCTTCTGGTTCCAGAATATTCTTTTGGACAATGAATGGGTAACATTTAATTAATGTAAGCTGACCTTTGGGAGATTAACATTAATGGATTTTCCTTTTCTTCTTTCAGCTTGTGAAGATGGATATAGACTTGAAAATGAAACCTGTATGAGGTAGGTCAGTGTTCATTTATTCTGTTGAAGATGTTACAAATTGTACTGTAAATCTACCCTAAAATAAAGTCTTTCATAATGAAGAACTATCCTAAATAAATAAATTGCTCAGGTAAATTGCCTGTGTCACCTCATTTGAGATTTGAAACTAATTCTTATTCTTTTTTCTCTGTTGACTTACAGTTGCCCCTTTGGCCTCGGTGGTCTCAACTGTGGAAATCGTACGTATGCACAAGTGGAGAGTTGTGTTTGGGCAGGACCCTGGCTTATTTCCATCACTTGAAATCCACTGTCTTCTTAGGTGTTGTGCTGAGTGGCATGGAGAGAGAAGACTTGCCTGACACTGTCTAGGCCTTGGGGTCTTAGAAGGAGAGTAGACATTGCTAAATAGCCCTGACCATGGACGGTGCTGAATGTCACTGGGGAATCAGGCAGGGTAGGAGGCAGGAAGGCCAATACCACTCCCAAAGGCGTATTCCTGAAAGGAAGGAATTGGAGGGAAGTTAGATATACCAGGCAGAGGGAACCACTTGAAGGCCTTGGAGCAGCAATGGGCCTCAGTTGTTCTGGTACAGTTTGTTAGGGGAGTGGCTAGAGAATAGAAAGAGAAAAAGTTACAAAGCCAAGGACTTGGTCGGCAAGTACACAGGGATTAGACTGTTTGATCTCTGGCGTGAAGGGTGTAGACTTGAATAGTATCCGTCAGGAGCTGGCAAGAGGCTTAGTGCCACGGAAGCCATCTAATTAATGAAAGCAACTCAGCTGCAGTGAGGAAGAGCATGCAGGGCACTGTGGCCCTCAGCACAGGGCCATCCTGGGCCTAGAACTACAGGCAGATTTGGAAGCCACCTGCTTTAAACTGAGGTCTGCGCCGTGCCCCCCCCCCCCCGCAGGCCAAGGGTGGAGCACAGAAACAGTGGAGAATGCAGTGTGTTTCACACCTACTTCTGTTCTTTGAGAAAAGCAGTTATGATTGATTGATTGATTGATTGATTGATTGATTGATTGATTGATTGATTGATTGATTTTTATGTATTTTAGTACAGGGTCTATAGTTCTCACTAAGTAGCTTGGACTCCCAAGTACTGGGATTATAGGTGTGCACCACCGCGTCTCAATTGTCATCTCAGCAAGCCCTGGGAGCTGGGGCGGCAAGCTGGGAATCGAACCCAGGCCACTGTTTTCTGCCTAAGCAGGCACTGTAGTCCCCTGAGCTGTCTGGACAGCTGTGATTCATTTAAGATCACTTGCACTATTTTGTACATGTATTGAGACATTAGACATCATCTTCAAAATAATGAAAGAAATTTTGGAACATAGGATGTAGTACGATATAATAGAAATAATAGCAATCAAGATTTTATTTTAGGATAGTTTTACCCCTCATTCTGCAGATAAATATGCCCTTTGCTTTATAGATAAATTAGCACATAATAATAATAAACTTAAAATATAGATTCTAAGTTTACTAGATTATCTATATTGTAAGTTTACTAGATTAAAAGTTATATGATTTTATTTAATGTGTGAAGGCCCCAGTTCCTATTCTCTAGGGCTATACTTTTCCTTTTATCTCCTCAGTGATATTTTCTTCATAAAGCTTATTATTAGCTTTATGACTGTTGTTAGCTAATTCATTACTGAAATTTGAGCATAAACGAAGAATAACATAGAACAAATTCAATATTGGGTACAAAGCTGACAAACTCATTTAGTGTGCTCAGCTTTTAGCCACTCTCAGGCCAGAGCCTAGAGACTGAGACTGCATGTGCAGCTAGGGCTTCTGCTAACTTTGGTCATCTGGCTCATCTTGACCGCACACTAAGAAGTTACAGTAGAGAGCCTGAGAGAAGGACTAAGGAAGCACTTCTAGAAACAAATTTATCTAGAGTCTGCGAATACAGAGGCCTCTACAGAATTAATGTCCACTTAAAAAACATTGTGAATAACAAGATACTCTTTAGTGGTCTCTAAAGATGCTATGTTGACATAAAGCCATGTAACACAGGTACTTATGATGGGCTTTAGTCAGCTCTACATGGAATAGAACTCAAAATGCTCAGATTATTAAAGTGAGGAAATTAATCATATTTTAGATTTTTAAAAGTTTGGTCAAGATTCTTGAGTGTCTGCTTAAAAAAATAGGCTTCCATTTGGGAAGATTTGGCTTAGGTACAGCAGTCTGATAGTGGTACATGTTCTTTTCACAATCACTTTTGGCTGAAGGAGTAGCTCAGTGGTATAGTATACACTTAGCATGTGCAAGGCCCTGGGCTTGATCCTCAGTACAGTCACAGTTTTTGTTTTTGTGGTACAGGGTCCACAGGGTCTCACTACATCACTCAGACTCGTAGTGATCCTCCTGATTTCAGACTCCCAAGCGCTGGGATTACAGGAGTGTGCCACCATGCCTAATCTCAGTCGCCATCTCAGGGCACCCCAGGGTCAGGGCTTGCACAACACATCAGAGATAGAACCCCAGTTGCTATGCTCTGCCTAAGCAGGTGCTTTAGTCCACTGATGTTGTTGTCTTTTCAGACTTTTGCTGTCCACGAACAGAAAAGGCGTTTGTGTTTCAGCTGCTTTGGTTTGTTTTTGCCTTTTTGGGGACACTTATAGGAAATAAACACAGACAAACAATCTTTGAAAGTACAGAATTAGAGCAAAGTAACTGGAGGTTTCCCAGGGAGGAAGGTGCCCATCTCGGAGTAGGCTTGGTTTGAGAGGTGTGGCTACAGTTGCTCACTGCCAGGGACACAGAGGCAGTGAGTGTGTGTGGACCAGGGCCAAGTTACACATATATTGAGTAATCTAGATTTAATCAAAGCAATTTCCATTTGGATTTTCAAATTAGCTTTCCTTGCTGAGGAAGCTATGTACTGTACTGTATGGGATAGATGCAGCTGGCAAATACAGACCATGGCCAAGTAGAGGAAAGGAGAGAAATTAGCAGTTTATTGGATTTCCCATTTAATTTCTTCCTGAAACCTCACTTACTGTAAACATCAGTCTTGAAGACTCCAACTGAGCCATAAAAGCAGTGCAGACAAAAAAGAAAGAAGTGTAGAATTAGAGATCAGTGATGAAGAAAACATACAAGATTTTATTTATTTATATATAAATTATGTCATGTTATATGTGGAACAATTGAGGAAACTATAATGATGTTCAACATTTTCCCTTTCATATGTGGATTAAGGACGACACCATGGAGAAATGGACCAAGAAACACTAAAATTATATAAATTACAAGTGATAGTCAAGGAACTGGGGGCCAGAGATTCCAGGGGTCCTGCTGTCTCCAGGACATCTGTGTCCCATCCAGTTGGAATGACAGTCATCAATTGCTCCACGTCCACATCAGCAAGCCTTCAAGGCATTCTTACTGGTCCAAGTGGTTGGCATGTCAGAATTTGTGAGGTCAAAGGGCAAGAAAAGATTAGAGAATCTTGCTCTCTTTATTATATATATATATATATATATATATTTTTTTTTAATCCAACACAGATCAGCAGTCCATAATAGAAGTGGATTATCCACAGAAGTTGTTGACTTGAGCCTTTCACAGCTCCATATATTAATATGACTTTACTTTATATACCTCCATTTTTATACTTTTCTGCTGGATGGTTAAGACCGAGTTAAAGTAAGACCAATATAACAAGAAATGTAACTTTTGTATCTGATAAGGTCAGTCAGGTACCCTCAGGGTTTATCCTATAACCCTGTACCGCACTTTGTAGATCCCTTGGCAGTGTCAGCCATGCGGATGAGTCACGGCCATTGCCTGACCAATTTGCTCTCTGTGGAAGTCTAAGAGAAAGTTTTCTCTCCATGTGACTCTCCTTAGGCACACTATCCATCACTGATCACATTCCTCTGTGGCCCCATAATCTCCTTGACCAGAAAATTTGGGGCAAGTTCCATGATGTTACAGTACAAATTCTCCAATGTCCTGAGTCTTCACTGACCTTGAAAGGCTAGGGCCAAAATGTTGATTGACCTTGAAGCCTTTCTTTTTCTCCAATTTTTGATCTGCAAACTTAGGTTGTTAACCCTCCAGAAGAGAAGCTTATTATTACCCTGCAACATATGCAGTTTGGTTTACCCACACTATTTGTCTAAATATCAGACATCATAGGCATAACATGGAACATGTATTTTCCATTAAGTATTGAGATACTAAACTCTTAAGTCCATACAGAATATGAAGAAGAAGAAAAAATATTTTTAATTAGGAATTAACACTTACATATATTTACATAGATGTTTAGAAATTTATCCATATACAGCGTTGTAGCAGGACTGTCTTGTGACTTTTTTGTCTTATTTTTCACTTATTACCCTTTAAAAAAATTTTCATTTGAAAGACAATATAGTAATAGTTGGTATGTCATGACAAGAAGTACATATTTAGAAGACCAGAATGGCAGGCATTTGAAGTGTGACCCTTCTATTACACTTTGTTAAATTCAGGGCAGTTGCTTGGTTCACAGGTACCAGCATATATAGTTAGTCAGGGTCTTGCTCTCTTTAACAGTAAGGTCTTACCCAGGCCTTCTTTGTCATAACTAATAGAAAGAATTCAGTAAGATTTACTAGATTTAAGATGCTGGTCAACGTAGCTATGAGGCTACGTTGTCACCTGACAGCATGCTAAAGCTAGGCAGCTAGCTCTAGGAAGGCAGCCTTCTCAGTCTTCCTGTCTTAACCATTTTCCCAGGCTTCCTCCAAGGTAGGTAATCTCCTAAGAACCTGCTGCTCCAGCCCTGCAATAGAATAAGTCCTCTTGGGGTAAGGAGCTCAGATTTTATCCCTTTTCTTTCCCCCTAACAACACTTCTGGCATTTGATTACATCAGAAATCTGCGTCACCACATGGCCCTGACCAAGTGTATCTCCTTAGGTGGATTTTCTTGACAGCTAAGGCCCAGATGCAAGCCAGGAAAGTGTGTATTGGTCAGAGCCAAGAAGCTTCCATGACTAACTTCCTTATGGGGATGAGGGTATTGAGCATCAAACCCAGGGATACTCAGCCACCAAGCTACATCCCTGGGTGATTTTATTTTGAGACCAGGTCTTGCTAAGTTAACCAGGTGGAGCTTGAACTTGTGATCTTCCTGCTTTAAGCTGCCTCATTTATGGGAATATGGGTGTCCACCTGGTTTTATAGCTATCTTCTTAGTAGATTTTTTTTTTCTTGGTCCTCAAGACCATAATACATATGACAGGTTTTCTTTTTTTGTTGTTGCCTGAATTCATAGCCCTCAAGTCACAAACTTCCTTTTCCATGCAGACTTCATGTGGCTTCCCTCTGGAGTACTTTGCCCCTGGAGTATTCACAGGCTTCTGCAGGTATAAGAGCTTACAATCATATTCAATCTTATGCACATCTAACTCTGTTTTAAACATGAGGAAATAGAAATCTAGAGAGGCTAAATGACTTGCCCAAGATTATTATTGGTACTACCAAGACTGAATGGAACTAGAAGCCAGATATCTTGACTCCTAAACCTGCTTTCTTTGTATTACCCCACAAAACCTTCAAAAGCAATATGCTGGGCACAAAAGAGAGAAAGTGCCCATTTTCCATGCACAGTGTTCACCAGTCTTTACATCATTTGGGAGACAGGACAAACTGTAAGATACACTAAATGAAGGGGGTAAGTGGGTGTCGTAGTTAAGGCAAGCACATTAGTTTTCTTTGGGGATTCTGTCAGCCTGCCATAATGAAAATATGAAGCCATAATCTAAGGACAAAATGTTTAGAAGAACTGAAAACACGTCTCATTCATTCTACCCTCCTAGCTATGTCAGGTTAGCCTCAGGATATCAGCTTATTGTATTAGTCCCAAGGCTCAGCCTATTTTTTTCCCAGCATATTTTTGAACATACTCTTCCAAAAGGAGAGTTCCTCACAAAAGACAGTGTGTTTTCAACATTATCCAACCCTAGTCTTTCTTATTTCCAGGCCTCTAACCCAGGCTACAGTGAGGGGTTACAAGTCTCAATTTAACTAAAGAAATGCTTCTGAAGCCCTTCTTCAACCCACAGTACCTTTTCAGCAGCCCCCAGCAAAATCAGTCTTTCCTAGCTAGCAAGCTGAACTAATCTACTTAGGTGCTGACTCTGTCCCTGCCTGTGACATGAAAAAGTCCAGTATCCTGAAACTGGATTGCTAGGTTGGTATTGGGTCTTCAGTTTTGCCTCCTCAACTCTGTCAAAAAGAACACCTTCTTCCTTCTGTGTGTCCTCACTGGTCTCCTCTGTAGAGTTCCCTGTTGCTTCTGGGACCTGAGAGGACTGGGACTGTGGTCTGTAGAGTATAAGACTAGGAAGTCAACCAGAGATGTCAGGAAGAGGAGAGCAGGAACGACCACAGCTCCTGTCACTAACACAGTCATGTTTTTAAACAAGTCAGTTTCTCAGCTGGGTTCCAAGGCTTTCTTCCTGTGTGTTTCGGAGGAGTCTGTGCTTTCCAGAGGCTTCTTGGGATGTAGACTTGCCTGTGTCCCATCAGAGTGTTCTAAGGGCACAGAGAGTTTTATTCCCTCAGAGATCACTGTGGTACTTACTCTGCCCACTGACTTCACTATTAAGTTCTATGTCAAAAAAACTTAAGTCATCCCCATTATGTTTGTGGTGTCCTGGAAGTAGTCAGAATTTTGCTGTGATCCCTGAGACAGTTTCCTCTCCATTTACCCAAGTCACCATCATTATGTCCAGCAGGGGGCAGGCGCTTGTCAACATTGTTCACTTCTAGTCACCTTCAGTAACTGGCAATGACAGCTTGCCATTGAAGTGTGCTATCACTTTTAGCTTTTGATTCCTCTTATACTTTAATGTTGCAAAACAGCTTCATGTGCTAATTGATAAATATTATAGTACTCTTATGTAGAGGCTTTTGCTGTGCTTCAGTAGCAAGATATTTGGCACCTGCCTTCTTTTCTAAAGTTAGGCTCACCCCTGGGTATGGGTTAAGGAGCTTGAAACATGTGACTTTCATCCCCATCAATGATGCTAGCACCTTGGTAGTCTGTGACTTATCATTCAAAAGTTTTGTGCCACATATCAGAGCTATAACCACCCTCGTTGTTACTGCAGCTACCTGCCGCCAAAGACAATACATACCTCCTGGCCTGGGTCTCTGGGCTTTTCACAGGCAAGAATTTCATCTTCTTTATGCAGTTGTCTTGGGGCACACACTTCCCTCGAGTCCAGTAGGAGAGGGAGACCAACTTATACCAGCCCTGTACATATTCTTGAGAATCTTCACTCTTACATTCCCAGCAGTCATCCAACTCCAGTGTGCATTCTGGGCTTAGCCATAACTTGTGTCTTTCCCTTCTGAAGGTTTTTTCTTTTTTTTAATTTTCTAGTTATGCCAATGTTTCATTTCTTGCTTTCTTTGTGGAATGTCCTTCAACAAGGTGGAGCACACCTTCTTGTAAGGCTAGTTTCTGAGTATGTGCAAACCTGAGTGACCTGGTGAAAGCAGAGCCCCCCCGTACCTGGATGGCTCAGGCCTGCCCCTGGCTTGTCACTGCTTTCTTTTCTTTCTGTTTATACCTCAGATACCAGCAGCTTTCTCTTCTTGTACCATTTGTCCAGAATTTTTTAAACAGGTTTGTTATCATCATATCTCTTGCCCCTCTGTTCTCTTCTGTTGACTGCATGGTAGGTAGTTTTATAAGAGCTCCCCTGGCACTTTGTGTTGCTTTACCTTTTTCTCTTTCTAAAATAAACATTATTTTGCATAGCCTAAAATGATCTGTGCCCTATAATTTTCCTTTTGTAACCCTAATAATTAGAAAATAGTATAAGGGAAAAAGAGTAGTAGAATAAATGACCTTATCACCTGTTCTATGTCCTTGCTTCCAAACATGAGCTGTGGGGCTGACAGCATTAGTCTCACTCAGGAGTGTGTTGGAAACCCAGAGCTTCAGCCACCTCACCTCAGACCCGCTGAGTCACAGTTTGAATCTTAGCAGACCCAGAGATTTGGTTAGTGCAGAATTGCATGTTTTACACTTTGAAAAGTCTGCTATTATCAAACTTTACAGTATATGTGTGTGTGTGCATGAGTGTGTCTTTTTAAAGAAATTGGATCTCACTGAATATGCTGTTTTGTAATCTGTTTTTAAACCTAGTAAGCCGCACTGTTTTCATTTCCATAATTGTACAGAATCACTTTTGATAGTTCTGTAATGTCCTGTGCTATAATTTTATTCCCCTCTAATTGCCTTTTATGAATCCTTTTTATATGCCTATCCTTGAAGCCATGTGTCTGTTTTATGTTTATTGTCACTTTATAATTAGAGAACCCACATAATTTTCCCAGATTACTTATTTTCTAGCCACAGACATTTTTGTGCACTCTTCTTTCCTATGTACCTCGTGTCTTTTCTGAGGCCATCCTTGCCTTCCAAAGACTCTAGAGTTCTCTCAGTGGAGACACCATCCCTACCAGCCTTTCAGCATGGCCAGCAAGGATGTAGAACCAATTTTTCCTGTTTAATGGTCCCATTCCAGAGAAACCAGAACACTCCACTTAACAGCCATTGCAGTTTCCCAACCTGACCCACAGTTGGGTGGCAGATGTATAAAATATCTTTTAATTATGTTTGACCTGCCAATGCATGGGGCTATAAAAAGATTCAGATCAGTGGAAATGCTGTGTGTTGGCAGGAGTCACTTTGAACAAACATCCTGGAGAACAGCACTAACCTGCCTTGGAGGAAGGAGAGGTCATTAATTATGCAGAATCCCACTGGAAGGCTCGCCCAGCTGAAAGCGGTCCTCCCCCTCAGTTTCAGCTGGCCCTGCTTCATGTCAGAATGGAAGGGAAGTGTGGCGCCTGGGGGCAGGTGCTTCTGGGTCTCATTTTTCCCCCTAGGAAGGATTGGTTGATGAGATGGAAATGCCAAAACTTCAGGAAAAGTGACAGAATCACATGGAGCTTCTATTGTGGGGCCAGTGAGCACTGGGTGTATCCACACAACCTGTAGATTTTAAATGACAAATTTCAGAAAGTGCCAAAAAAAAAAAGGGTGTAAACAGAGATAAGTAATGCCTGGTGTGTTAGTGCATGACTGTAAACACAGAACTCTAAAGGCTGAGGTAAGAGGTTAACTCTTGAGTTCAAGGCCAGCCTGGGCTACACAGTTAAAAAAAAAAAAAAGAGATGGGTGATGGGTGAGGGAATGAGAAATTTTGCTTCCTGACTTCAATTCCTGGTACCACATAGGCCCCAGAACCCTGGGCATACCATGCCAGCCTCAAAAACAGGCATGGTGGTGCACACCTGTAATCCCAGATCTGGGGAGGATAAGATAGGAGGATCACTACAAATCTGACCTGGATAGTGAGACCTTGTATCAAACACATAAATAAATATTAAAAAATAAAAAACTTTAAGTAAATAAATAGCAAAGTTAACCACACTTACTAATGAGCTCATGAGAGTAAAAAAAAATGGAAAGAACAAAATGAAAGCAAAAGTAAAACATGGCTACCTAGAAAGGCTGTCATGTAGTTTTAAAAGAAAGCATATTGGTTGGTTAAGACTCTTCTGGCATCAATAAGCTTACCTAGTTTAAGTAATAAAAAAGCTCATTTTTTTTGAAGGGATCGTGAAGTATGTGATGGAACATAGCATCAGAAATGGTAGGATTCAGGGAAATTCAGTGGCTGGAGACCAGGACCTTCTTTTCAGGGATGTCATAGTGTAATTTCACCTTCGAATCCACCCTCTGGCCTTTGCTTTGTGCCTGGCCATCTGTCCTTCCAGGCAACTTGATGGAAAGTAAGAGTTGCAAAATAACTCCCGAATGTCACTTGTTCAGCTATTTTGAAAGAAAAAGTTCACTTTTTCCCCTTGGAATTCCTGGGCATGAACTGATTGATCCAGTATCCAGTTTGGATGTGTGTTTGTTCCCAGACTGATCAGCTGTGGCCAGGGACACTGTTATATGTACAAGCATGACCACCCTTCAGAGGCTGCAGATGGTTCCCAGAAGCAGGTTGGCTAAGCAGTCAGTTCAGTAGATTCCATCCAAACAGAAGCAAAGACAGTCTATAGAAAGGTCCTGGGTAGGTTGGTCTGATGGAAAATATTAACCATGATTAACACTGTCAAGCTGTGAAGATGAAAAGGTCTTGGCTTGAGAAACACTGAACTGTCAACAAATGTCAGAGGAAGTAGGACTGAGAATCCCAAGTTCTTCAATCTGGACAATCTTTTTGGAACAGAAGGAACAGGATGGACAAGTTTAAAATGAGTACTGCTTTGTCTGCCCTATTTTAAACATGCAGAGCACCTGTGAAACTAGTGCCCATTACACTCGGCATTGATTCCCATGTACTTGTACAGTACAACAAACTAAAGTCAATACTTAAGCTGAAAAGATCCATGGGTGATGTGTCCATACACATACTGAAGATTTCTAGTGTTGTGGCTGCCACAAAATATCAAGTTATTGCCGGGCGTGGTGGCACATGCCTGTAATCCCAGCACTAGGGAGGCTGAGACAGGAGGATTGTTGTGAGTTCGAGACCAGCCTGAGCTACAAAGTGAGCTTAAGGCCAGCCTGAACTGCACAGTGAGACCCTGTCTCAAAAAAGACAAAAAAAAAAAAAAAAAAAAAAAAAAAAATCAGGTTATTGCTTTAAAATACATGTGTGTATATTCACACACAGTGCTGAAATGAGATGTGCACCTATGCACATGCCTCTGTGTGTGTGTGTGTGTGTGTTTAACTAAGTGAAAATGTGGAAATACCAAAAAGCCTAACTTCCATGAACATGGGACCGGGGAGATGGCTCAGTAGAATAAGTGCTTCCCTGGCAAGTGCAAGGGCCTGAGTTCAATCCCCGTTTCCACAAAAACAAAAACAACAACTTCCATGAACATTCTAGTGAGTCCTCTCCCAGTCTTCTGTGCTGGGAGGGCCCCTGGCTTTCATCCAGGAGTCTTCTCTCCATGTGTCAGTGCACCCTTGAGTGAGTCTG
>PVKA01004021.1:29843-103413 GCA_004027165.1 Ctenomys sociabilis | reverse complement strand
CAGTTTAAAAAATATCATTTTGGCTGTAAGCTGGAGAGTGAGTTAGAGAAGAGCTTCAATCAGGTGCTCTGGTAGATTGCCTAATGAGGCAGCGTCTCACTTCGCAGTTCGTATGGATCCTGAACTCACCACATAGACCAGCTTGGCCTCCAGGCTGCTGCAGTCCTTCTGCCTCTGGCTCTTGAGTTCTGGGATTACACTGAGCCAGGCTGATCAAGTGACTTCATTGTTCTCAGTCACTCAGATTTTGCTTCTTCTTCTTTTGCTTTTGTTTTTTGAAACAAAAGGAACCAGACCTGGGGATTGAACTCAGGCCCTTGCGCTTGCCAGGGAAGTGCTTATTCCACTGAGCCATCTCCCCAGCCCCAGATTTTGTTTCCTCCTCCAGTTTAAAGTGAGTACTTATTCGGAGAATGCTTAGTTCCTAGAAGCTAAGGCCCCAGTGACCCTGCCGCTCTGGGACAGTGCCTGCACTGCTGTTATAATTACTGCAGTGTTCCTTTCACTCTCAAGAGTAGTTGTGCAGGGAAAGTTAGGGGACAAGCAAGGGAAGTTAAGAGCTCAGTGAGGTTTCTGGCCAATAAAGAGTTAAGCCCATGCTTGAGAAAGTAGCTAAGAAAAGCAAATGGGGAGGGAGAGTAGCTAAGAGAAACAGCAGGAGAGAGCCGAAGGGCTGCTCAGACCTGCTTCCCTCCTCCATCCATCTGTGATTAACTGCCAAAAGAAACAAAGTGAGGAGAAGGGTTATATTATAAAAACAAAACAAAAACAAAAACAACAAACCTCCCAGCACATAAAATATGCACTAACATGTAGACACACACCTATATATATATTTATTTTAAAGTATATATATTTTATTATTTTCTTACTATATTAATAGACTAAAGTGTGCATGTATCTCTTTTTACTAATTAAGCCTTGAGTGCAACTGCTCTAAATCTCACAAAATAAGCACCTGGACAGCACAAAGAAAACACAGAAGTGTTTATCCAAGAGTACACGCAGGGTCAATGGAAGGGTCAATGGCTAAAGCAGGGGTCTCCAAGCCCAAAGCATCCAACCAAGGGATTACAACTCTCAAGGCAGAAAGTTCCTTTCTTGCCAAATAATGAGGCTGAGAGCAAAGACCCCCAAAGTTCTAGCTCTGCACCTCCTACCTTGTCTAACAAGGTAGCTGTCTATCTCATTTCCCCACCGCACCACTAAAATGATTTGCGTTTCTTATTTCTTTTTCCAATAAAGTGATTTTGTTTCTCCTTCTGAATGTATACCTCTAATGTCTTTTACTGAGGTGTTTTTTTTAATGAACTCTAGATAAAAATCTATCCTTACGAGACATAACAGTTGGGTTTGGGCTGTGAGTGTGTGATCGGTGTGGTTAGAATGAGAAACAGATTGCCATCAGAGTGCCTGCTTCTGAGCTCACTTTCCTGATGTGGCTGCAGGGGGATTCTGGGGGACGGCTGGTTGGCTGCCCAGATGCCTTTACAACCCCAGATGTTCCTTGCGTCTCACCTCTGTCTCTTGGAGGGTAAGGTCATCCGGGCTTCTCATGGTGACAGCACTGGCACAGCAGTCCTGGAGCTCACACCTACACAGCATACTGTCCAGAAGGAGAGAGACTCTTCCAGCAAGTCTCTGCTTATATGTCAGGGCAGCTGGGCCACAGGCTGTCCCAAACCAGCATTGTGATGGCCTGAACCAGCTGTAGGATGTGAGATAGTCACCCCATTCTCTGTCTTAGACAATGGAGACCCTGCTGGAAGGTGAGTTCAGCTGTCTCCCAGTCCGTAGACTGCCTGATGCAGAGGAGTCTGCAGAAAGGAAAACCTAAAACTCATGAGGAAAAGCAAAGGAGGGCGCCCCTAGATGTAGTTAGTACACACTCGTAGAGCAGGATGTTAGGGCTCTTATTTGTAAGTTCTAGGAATGCAGGGTCTGGGAAGGGGAGAGTTTTTTGTTAAAGGAGCACAAAATTTATTTCTTATATTTCATGTAGCACACCTTGTGAGCAGACATATTCAGGAATATTCAAGAAGATCCAAGAATACAGAGACAGGTTTTTACTTGTTTGACTTCATTTGGGAGCTCAGTTTGCCTCCACACACTTTTCTCCCTCCCTTCCTGTCTTCCTCTCTTCCTTCCCTCTTTTCCTTCAGCATCACTGACCTTCCAATGCCTTCTGTTTAATATCATAAATACTGGGGCTGGGGAGATGGCTCAGTAGAATAAGCACTTGCCTGGCAAGCACAAGGGCCTGAGTTTAATTCCCAGTTCCTCCAAAAAAAAAAAATAATAATAATAATAAATACTGATAATGAACTGGGACCCTGCCTTCTTCTGGTCTCTTATGAGGGGCCTCTAAGCTGAGCCAGCAGCTGGCCCCATCACTTTTGCTCAGGGCCAGGAGAGATGAAAGTGACCTGGGAAGACACACAGCCCAGCCACTTTGTCTCTCAGAGCTCCAATGTGTCTGCTTCTGTCTTGGAACCCTTGGTTCACTTCCAAAACACTGAGTAAGTGCTTTAGGATTGACCACATTTTGTGCTTTCTGAATTTTGGCTCCTCTCCACTAACAGAATAGCCAACTATCTTACTTTTTTTTTGTGGCTCACACAAAATACCCAACACCCAAAGTTAAAGGAAGAAAGGGTTAATGTAGCTCACAGTTTGCAGAGGTTTCAGTCCATAGTTGGTTGGCTCCAAGGCAGGTAGCATGGCAGAAGGGCATCATGGAGAAGAAGCAGCTCTTTGGTGAGGCAGGGCAGGTAGAAGATAGCAAGCAGCAAGAGCCAGTGACAAGCCACCACACCCTGGCCCTCTCTCAGTCCCTTATTTTTTACTCTAAGGGCAGATAGTACTCACACCCAGGGTAAGACACCCTTAGTCCCACCTAGATCTATACCAAAACAATCAATGGACTAATTTAGTAATCACACACACTTAATCCCAGTACCACAAATTCTAGATCCTTCCACCTCTGAAAAATCCTTGCTTATGACCACACGTGGCTTTGGTGAGGGACATCTAGACACAAGCCATAGCACCAGTCTTGTGGTTTTTTTTTTTTTTTTTTTGGTGAAACTGGGGATTGAACTCAGGCCCTTGCACTTGCTAGGGAAGTGCTTGTTCCACTGAGCCATCTCCCAGATCCCAGCCTTGTAGATTTTATGGACAAACAAGATTTAATATGGAGCTTGGAAAAGGGTAGGGCAATATTTTTTCTTTGCTTCTGGAGCCTCTCTGGAAAAGCCATTCTTATCATTGCAGCTGTGACTTCTTGTAATGACAGAAAATGGGGTCCATTGTACAGCCATATCTCTTTGGCCAGGAAGTGAGTTTCTAGTGGGTGGAGGGGCACCCTGGGAGGTGGCCATACTCAGGCCTCTCTGTCTTTCTCTCAGAAGCTGGTGGTTGTGGAATGAATCCTGAGGCAGAACCTCGAGGTAGGTCAGAATGGGCCAGGCCCCAGTATGCTGCCTTTTATGGGTTGTGGTGGGGAGGCTTCTGAAGAAGCTTCTAGAAAAAGCAACTGTTATCCTTAGGCAAATATGGTCACAAGAACCTGTCTGAATGAAGAAGTATGTCCTCCTCAGCAATCTCTCTTCTCAGCTCATGGGGTGAGGAAGGAGGCAGGGTAGAAGGGGACAGTGAGAGGAGAGAACCCTGGTTGTCCTGTGTCTATGTCACCTGAGGCTGGAACTAGTTCATAGCTGGAAGGAGGCAAGAACATTGGACAAGATTGTTTTTGTTTTTTAATGCTATGTCAACAAAGAGACAGAATCAGAAATAAGATCAATAAGGGACTGGACATTGATGAGAAAAATAAAGCAATTTTGTTTGATTAGTGTTCAAAGTCAAGTATGGCTTGTTCAATAAAGCAGTTAGTTCAAATGTTTAGGATGAATTATGATCAACCAATCCGATTTTTGGTTTCTTTAATTCAAGACTTATAGATGTAGAATTTTATTCTGGTAAAATATAATATGTTTCATGCCATGGGGTTTTTCCAGAATGCACAGAGAAAATGGATCACAGGACTTGAGCTCAAAGAGGCTATGTACAAACTCAAGAGGCCTCTCTAGAGCTGTGACTTGTGGCTCCATCCAGAAATGGGCCCAGCTCCACATTTACTTGCCCGTCATCTGTTGTTTCATTTTTTTTAGAAATTAATTTTATTAAGAAAATAAAAAAAATAGCTATGAGGCATCTGTTGTTTCAAACCATATTTATGGAGCGCCTACTCCTGTGAGGAGCTATTGGTTACACATTTGCTTCCTTCTGGATGTGTCCCATCGAGGGAGCGTCAGACATTACATGGCCTGATAGGGCATCAGTGAAAAGACCCAGTGGAATGACCCCACTGCTCTGGGAATGGCGAGAAGGCCGGGGCAGGAGCCGGGGATCCTCCTCAGGCTGAGGTGAACAGCAGAGCAGAGTGCGCATGCTAAGTGGAGGAAGACTTGCCTGCCAGAGCCAAGCTTCTGTCACCAAATGAGCGGCCATGTAAGGGGTGACTCCAGCCCGCTGCTCTTGTCAGCTCTAGAGAACATAAACTACTGGGTGGACCCCGACTGCAGCCTCTGGGTGACTGTGAATCAGATGCCACAACCAATCACAGATCAATTGGTAAAACGCAGCTGGCAAGTGCAGAGCCACGGGGGTGAACCCAGGAGTGCTGAGCAGGGATTCCCCATGACACTGGACATTGAATTTTCTTGGTGTTAATATTTTTTTTTTTCTTTCCACAAAGACGCACTCATGGAAGCATGGTATAAATCATTTACTGGCAACACGAGACAAATTCTAGAAGGGGTTGCCACAGGAACCAATTTCACATCAGGAGCCATTCCTTCTAAATGCTGAAAAGTTATAAATCAGCCAGCCTAATGGATTTTGTCCTGTCTATCCAATATCTTCCAGGGCATTGAATTTAGAATGTAATGCATTAAGGAGGAAAAAAAAAATTAAACTCTCTGGCAAGCCATACTAGCTTGAACCTTTTCAAAGTAGAATCCATTACACTAAAAGCTTTCCCTCCTCCTTGATACAAGGCCATGGCCACTTCTCTTGTGCCAGTCACTCCATCACAGACTTGTGGCTTGTCTTTTAGGACAGTGGTATGAAGGGAGGCATGACCCCATCCCGGCACTCTCGCTGTGGGACCTTGGGTCCATCACACTCTGAGCCACAGTTTTCTCCTCCATGCAGGGAACACAAGTCATTGATGATTCTTTTTTTTTTTTTTTTTTTTTTTTTGGTGCAGGGTCTCACCTATGCATGCAGCCCACATTCATAGCGAACATTCATAGCGATCTTCCTGCTTTTTGCCTCCCATGTGCTGGGATTACAGGCGCGCGCCACCGCGCCTGGATTGCATCGCCGGCTCAGCGCACCCGAAGGCGGGGCCGGCGCGGCTGGGGGAACCAAGGATCGAACACTGGTCCCTGCGCTTACCTAAGCAAGCGCTTAGTCCGCTGAGCTATACCGCCGGCCCTTCATTGATGATTCTTAATGAGAAAATGTTACAGGGACTTCACTCAGCACTTGCCTTATCATAGTTGCTTAAAACATGGCGGCCATCATGAGGTTAGCTTTATATTTGTATTCCCTGCTCTTTCAGCCCCTGCTTCCTGGGGTCTGGACTGGCAGACAAAGGTAGCTTCCTTGCTTCTGTCTATAGTCAGGACAAAAACCACGAAGGGACGTATCTGTTTTGTTAAAAAGAAAAACGCACAACGACCTTGCATTGCAGAGATGATCGTGGAAGACAGGGTCTGCCAGGCCCTGTTCCAGGTCAGTACCTGACTGGGAAGGAGTCCCTGAAGCCCTAAGGTCTCCCTCTTCTTGTGGTTGGCTGTGTTGCTGACTGAGTGGAGCTACTTCCTAGGCTGTAAATAGATCCCATCCTTGTGCTGGACACAGGGTCAGGCAGGCAGGACTCCAGGCCCCACCCTGGTCACAAGGCTTGCTCTCACTCATTACTTGGAAAATTTACCCCTGGAAAACAAAACTGTCTTGCAAACTTTATCCTTGGAGTACACGCCATCAAATTACTCATCAGTTTAATGTAATTTGAACTTTTCTCACAGATGTGTCAAACAGCAAGGATGCAGAATGGGCCATGTTCAGCCAGCCTCCTGCTTCTTAATCTTTGCTTTATTTCCTGTTTGTAGGTCACTGATCCCAAATCTGTATGAAAAGAGAATAATAAAAACAGATACAAACAAAATTAATTATTCATGCCAGTAATACCTTGGGGCTTAGAAGGAATTGTAACTAAAAAAAAAAAAAAAGGCATTCTGAAGCATTTTTATCCTGATCCCTGGCTGTGGGACAGGGGTAAGGAAGAGAGGACATTTATTTATTGCCTGAGTTTCTTCATCCCAGGCAGAGATTCATTCCAGCCACATCCAAGTAGAATGTGAGAACCTGTTGGCTTTCTCTTGGGTAGAGGCACGTTGGTGTCCTGTCTGTGACCACTGAGAGACAAAGGAGTTCGAATTTGTGGTCATTTTGTGTCATTTGTATCTTTTGCTCACGGTAGACTTTGTGAATGACCCAATGTGCTCCTTCTGGTGTTGTCTCAATGCTTCTCAACACAGCACTTACTTCCCATCAGTGTAGACTTCACGGATGACTTTTAGCTGTCCTCCTGAGAATCAGAGTGTCTGTGAGCCTGGATTTATGAGATGAAATCAGCTACCTTGAGATAATGACTTGGTCTTTTCTAAAATATAAACTATCGGGCTGGCGAGATAGCTCATCAAACTAAGTACCTGCTTAGGCAAGTGCAGGGATTAGGGTTTAATCCCCAGGACTGAAGGCTGTACCAGCCCTGCCTTTAGGTGCATTGAGCCAGCTGGGCCTGGTGGCCCATTCCTGCAATCACAGCACTAGGGAGGCTGAAAACAGGAGGATCACTATGAGTCCAAGCTGATTTTATATCACTATATAAAATCATTTGGCCATAATACTGTTTTAGAGATGATTAAGATGTGCAGTTCCAATGGGGTCAAGGCAAGCCTGAGGATAATATAAGTTAATGAAGTATTACACTTCTGAGGGGAACAGAACCCAGGTAGAAGCAGCCATCCTTCATTACTTGGGATTGGGATCATTACAGTCTCTGGCAGGCAGAACCTCCTTTCGAGGGCTGAGCTTCTACAAGTAGTCAGAGATAAAGGGAAGAGTGAACCAGAATACCAGAGACCAGAAAGGTAGTCCATCACATGGCTGTTTCCCCAGCCCTGCTACGTAAAACAGCAGATAAAGATGACAGTGCAGGCCTTGGTCCTAAGATACTACTGTTGTGAGCAACAAACACAAAATTGAACCAAGTACTACAAGTACATATACAGGTATGTCTTTGTTGGGGAGGAGGGAGCTTTCATCTGGTTGAGAGAGGGCTATTATTCAAAGAGGGAGAAAAATAAACTTTTATTAATTTGCTAGGGTGGGCTAAAGCTCAATAATTTCCCACTGGCCAGAGGCATATTTCTGGAAGAGGTTCTTCTTGAGTGAAACTTGGACCGCTCAGTGGTCAAGGTCAAGTTGTCTTAGAGCCTGATGAATTTTCATTAGCCAATACCATTCATTATCTGGCATAAAACATCCTAACTTTGTGGGCTTGAGCCCTATGACATGGCTAAGGGACTTTAGGTACTGGAATTGGGGCACTGTTAGTGTGTCATTTGGATCTTTTGTTCATGGTAAACTTGTGAATGGACCATAGTACTCTTTCAGGTGCAGAAAGAAGAGAGACAGAAAAGGAAAATGTATAACCAACTCTGCCATGGCCTGTATCTAGATGTCTGTCTTAAATCTTCATGTGCTCATACATGGGGCTTCTCCAAGCTGGCTGGATCCTGGGTGTGTGATATAGGGATAGGGGTGTGGTATCAAATTAGTCCATTGATCAGAATTAGCATAGTTCTGGGTCTGGCTGAATGGATTTACTGAAGACAGAGGGCGCATCTTGGGTGTGAGTGGCACTACCCAAAAGCCTTGCAGCCTGGAGAGTATGAAGGGACAGAAAGAAGCAGCTTCCCTACTGCTGCTCCCTGATTTCTTCCTACCCTGCTACAGTTTATTTCTCCACTGTCAACCCTCTCTGTCCTGGAACCCTACCTTAGAGCCAGCCAACTGTGGACTGAAACCTCTGCAAACTGTGAGCCACATAAACGTTTCCTCCTTTAACTTTGGGTGTCAAGTATTTTGTTCCAGCAATAGGAAAAGTAATTAAGTGAAACTCCAGTGGGCAACAAACATGTCTACAAGCAGAGATCCGTAGAATCTGACCTAAAGATTAAGGAAGCAAAAGGGGCATACATAGTATGAAGACAGAGATCCTAAGCTTTTTCTTATTCCATTTCAATCACCTATCAAATATATGTTGGTCCAGGTGAAGAGCCAGCATGAAAGCAACTTTCATGTCCCTGAGAAGTAACCTAGGCAACTGTTATCATAATCCACATGTCAGATTTTTTTTTTTTTTTTTGTGTCAGATTTTTTTTTGAGACAAGGTCTCACTATGTAGTTACGGATGGCTTTGAACTCATAGCTATCCTGCTGCCTCAGCCTCTCAAGTGCTGGAATATTAGAAATATTACTTATAGCAAAGCTAATGGGAAACTAATTTTGTACTCATGACTCCCTCAAATAAATAAACTTCATATTTACTAAGAACAAGGGCAGCTAGAAGTTTTACTGAAACTTTTCTTTGATAACAATTACCTCATTTTGTGTGAACATTTTGCTTCTGAAGTTCTATTAGGGTATCATGATGGGTCTTTTGAAAAATCATAGGATAGAGAAGCAGCATACTATGCTGAAAAGGGTAATAGCTCATTGTAACATGGGGTTTATTCTGTTGCCCAAGCTCTTTTTTTTCCCCTGGGGAAAAAAAAAATATATATATATATATTTAGAATTAGCCAGCTAGACTCAGTTTAGATGATCCCAATTCTGTTGGCAACATCCAATGCATCATAATCAGAAGCCAGTTGAACATATGCCTTCTTCTCTCTATCAGGCCAGATTAGGGTGTTGACCTTGGCAACATGGATGTCATATAGCTTCTTTACAGCTTGTTTTATTTGGTGCTTATTGGCTTTGACATCCACAATGAAGACGAGTGTGTTGTTGTCCTCGATCTTTTTCATGGCTGATTCTGTGGGCAGTGGAAACTTGATGATGGCAGTGATCACGCTTGTTTCTAGTGGGGGCACTATTCCAGAGCTCAGTATTGGGATGCCTCTGGAGCCACTGTGTCTTGGGATGGTGGAAGGTGGGTGACATTTGTGTCTTTTCTTGTGGCTATGGATGCCTTTCAGCACAGCCTTCTTGGCCTTCAAAGCTTTTGCTTTGGCTTCAGCTTTGGGTTTATTTTTTTGGTTGTTTATTTTCTTCATAATTTTATTGAACAAATAACAATGAGAGAGTTTCAAATCAAATTAGTAGGACAGATTCAATAATTAATACATTGCATATTGTTTTCTTAGTGGTTATTTGTTGTACAAGGTGCAGATATAATATTCTATTTACAAACACTATTAGAGCAGATCCCTTTAGTCATTGAATTATGAGAATGAAGCTGCATACCTATCTTTTTTTTTCAAAGCTGATTTATAGGACAGTTTCAATAATGCTTTTTACATTGTTATCTTCCTAGTGGATATCCATAGTACAAGAAGCAGACAGGATATCCTGTCCAAACACTATTAGTGCAAATCTTTCTTCTCATAGAATTATGCAAAAGTAGGTGCATATTTATCCTAACTATTCTGTCTATACAAATACAGAATGGTCCTTCCTTTGTATCCCCCTTTTTTGTTTAGTCCTGTCAGGGATGGGTATTCTATTGGCATTCAATTATTATAGGTGATTGAATTCAGCAAAACACTCCAACAGAGTCCATCAGTCCACAATAGTAGTGGATTATCCATAGAAGTTGTTGACTAGAGCCTTTTACAGCTCAGCATATTAATACAGCTTTACCTTATATACCTCATTTTCATACATTTCTGCTGGATGGTGAAGACCAAGAGAAAGCAAGACCTATATAACAAGAAATGTAACTTTTGTATCTGATAAGGTCAGTCAAGTCCTCTTAGGATTTATCCTGTAACCCTGTGCTGCACTTTGTAGATCCTTTGTCAGTGTCAGCCATGTGGACGAGTCACAGTCATTGCTTGACCAATTTGTTCTCTGTGAATGGCCTTAGCTTTGGGAGGGGCTTTCTTCCTTGCCTTTGGCACCATCTTGGTAAAAAAGGCTTGTTCTCCAAGCTTTTTATTCCTTTTTTTGATGCCTAAGTATCTCACCAAGAGATTGCTGGCTCTCCAACCCTAGCATTGCATTCCCTTCCATGGATACAAATAACTTGGACCTGGACTTCCAGGCACACACCACTCTGACACAAAGGGTCTGTCTGGCCCACACAAACTACTGCTCTCTGCTCAACCAAAAGCAACTTCCTTCAACTTAGAGAAATTTCTAGGTGGCAAAGTGAGGTTTTCAATCTTCAACTTACATCCTTAATCTCTCCTTTCTTTAGGAAAATCCAGTCTCAGAGAGGATTCCAATAAAGCCAAGCAATCAGGGGAATCCATGCTATTCATGAAGGATTGGTTCTTCTATCCAGGCTAAGCTAATGAAAGCTCACTTTCTAATAAGAGGAAAATTTAGGGAGAATATATCTGAGCAGGGTTTCACTCACCATGCCTCATATCTGGTTTGCCTTTCTCTTTCCCTTGATCAGCAAGAAATGGGCACCAGCTAAACACTGTTATTTTTTTATTTTTAAAGAACACAAAATAGTGATAGGAAAAAAACCCATCAGAAATGTTACAAGATTTCACTAAACAAAGTAATAGGAATTCAACAATGTTGATTGTCTCATTGAAGCTGGGTCCTGCCCTGGCTGACTACCCAGTCCTGGGATCTCAGAGATTCCCATGGGGCCTTTCAAATCTTTAGAAGTTAAGGATCACACCTTTCTCTGTGAGTGAGTAGGCCTGCATGGCACTCCCTCCCCAGGCAAGCAACAAGGGACCCAGTGGATATCCCCCTTCCGTGCAAGGTGCAACAGTCCACCAACTGCAAGCTGGTTCTACATTTTTCTGTCCTTTAGAACAGAGAGCAGCAGAAGTGTTCTTTGCTGCACTAATCAACTGACATAATCTTGGATGAGGACAATGCCTGGGAAGGGAAGATAGGTCCAGAAAGCCAGTAGACCCATTAAGAAAGTACAGATCTGAGCAGCAACTTTAGGGACTCCAATGTTACCCTCCCACAGTGAGAGACAACCACAGGAGACCACCTTAGTGAGGCAGTGGGCCAGGCATAGACTCCCCTGAGAAGTACATGTCTAGGCAGACAAATGCCTTCCTTCCTTAGGCAGCAACCAGAGCTCGTCAGCACTGACAGTGAATCTGGTGGTGCCCTTGAACCCCAGCCTGTAGCCCATGCACAGCAGAAAGCGGAGGGCTGATCATGGTTCCTATGTAGCAGTGCAAACAAGAACATACGTTGGCCTGGAGGATAAACACAGACTGGGGTGGATGGGTCTCTGGTGCATGGAGGGCACCGCAAAAAAAAAAAATGCCCAAAGGTCAGGTGGAAAAAAAATCATCACTGATTGGATCCCAGGACCATAGATATTGGAAAAAAAACAAAAACACTGATTCAAAAACACAAGAATTGTTTTCTTTGACCCATTTAAAACAACAACAAAAACTTTTCCTATTTTAAAACTGTTTCTCATGCTTTCATCAGGTTTTTTGGTGGGTTTGGACGGTTTTTCTCCCTTTTTGGGTTTTTAAAAAATCTTTTAGTGTTTTGTTTTTTCCTATTTCTCCCTCTTCAAATTTCTCTCTTTCTTTTTACTTCCGGTGCTTTGCTCCTTGTTTTTCTTTTCTGCTGTTTGTTCTTTCCTGTGATTGTTTTCTAACACTATTAATTTCCTTTCATGCCCCAACAGCATTCCTTATCTCATTTTTCTCTCCTCTTTCTCATCATATCCCATTCATTAATTTTTTAAATTTTGCTTTTTCCATTCTCAGATTCCCCATCTCCTCTGTCTTTATTGTTATATCTATGAAGCTTTTTTTATTTTTTAAATTAATTTATTTTTTATTTTATTGAAATACAAATATCAATGAGACAGTTTTAAGACACCTTAACAGGACAGATTTAATAAATTAATACAATGCAAACTGTTTTCATAATGTTTTGGTACCGTACAAGATGCATACATGATATTATACTTACAGACATTATTGTAGCAGATGTCTCTTATCAGTAAATTAAGAGAGTGTAGCTGCTTACGGATCTTATTTTTTTATAGCTGAATTACATCAAAGATTCAATAATTAATACTTTCTACCTTGTTATTTTCCTAGTGGTTGTCCATAGTACTAGAAGCCGACATATATCCTGTCCAACCACCATTAGTGCAAATCTTGCCTCTCATAGAATTATGTAGAAGCCCGGCGTATCTAGCCCTACTGTACTGTCCATACACACACATCATGATTCTTCCTTTCTATACCCCTTCCTTTGTCTACACCTGTCAAAGATGGGCACTCCATTGTCATTCAACCAATTTAGGTGCCTGAACTCGGCGACACAATCTAACACAGTCCAGGATTCCACAACAATAAAGAGTCATCTGAAGAAGTTGTCGACTGTAGCCATTTACAGCTCAACTTATTATGGCCCCATGTTGTATACCTCATTTTCATACTTTGCTGTTGGATGGTTAAGACCTAGATAGAGCAAGACCTATATACCAACACATGTACTTTTTGTTTCTGATGAGGTCAGTGAAGTCCCCTCAGAGTTTATCTTGTAATCCTGTACCTTATTCTGTATGTCCTTTGTCTGTGTCATCCACGTGGATGAGTCACAGCCAATGCTTGACCAGTTTGCTCTCTGTGAGAGCCTGAGACAAAGTTTTCTTTCCATGAGACTCTCCCCAGGCACACTATAAGCTTTATAAATCTCTAGATAGCTAATTAGCTTTATGTTATTGCTGTTGGATATTGTTCTATTGTTAAGAAAGATAAAGTTGTTCTATGTATTAGAGATTTATTGCAAGTCAAGTTAGGCCAATATTTGTTTTGTCTGATTGTTCATACTACATTTATAGATCTGTTTTCTATGGTTAAGTGTGGTGCACTGTTGCTTCTTATAGGGTTAGTCAATATTCAGTTTGTCTTTGACACTGTAGTAGATCTTATTACTATAACCAAGTTACATGCTTTTCTTGGGATGCTGATATTTGAATTGCTTTGAGATATTAGCAACATTGTGACCCACTCCTGGAGAAGTGTGTGATGGGCCAATATTCCATATAGGAAAAGAAGATGTCAAAGTATGATTAGCTGCAAATGAGATCCTCTATAAAGGACCCATCAAATCCATTGAAAACTCCTAGCATTAATAGCCAAAGTCAACAATATAAAAGATATAAAAATCAACAAACAAAAATCCGTAGTGTCCTTGTATGCCAAGAATGAGAAAAAAATTAGGGAAAAAATATCATTCACAATAGAATAAAAAAAATGCATACTCAAATGCAAATTAAAACAACACTGAGATTGCATTTTAACCTAGAAGGAAGGGCCATCGTTCAGAAATCAAATCGTGTCAACACTGGTGTGGCTTCTGGGAAGAATAAACCTTCTTATACTAGCACAGCTACTGTGGAAATCAGAAGAGCAATTCCCCAAAAAATTAAAACTAGAAATTCCATTTGACCCAGCTATTGCCTTTCTTTTAAAAGTGTTAAAAACATCATATTACAGTGATACATTCATACCCATGTTTATAGCAGCACAGTCCGTAGTAGCCAAATATTGCAAATAATTTATATACCTATCAGCAGATGAGTGGATAAGGAAAATGTGGTATTTACACACAATGGCATACTACTCTGCCATAAACAAAGACAAACTGAATGAATTGTGTGAAAACACATGTAGTTTAAGACCATATTGTGAAGTGAAATAAATCAGACACACAAAGTTAAGTGATTACTCTTTTATGAGAAACCCACATTATAAATAAAGAACAAAAAATAAAAGATTATAAGAATTGGGCAGGCAGCTCTTTCTCCATGGCAAGAGCTAAAAGATGGAGAGAGGGATGAGGTAGAAGAGGGCAAGAGGATGAAAATGGACTTAAGAGATGTTATTAACTCCCCATAAGAAAAGCAAACTTTATGTACTGTAAACATACTATTAATATTTTTAAAAAAGCGAAACAAAGAAGTTAAGGGGCCACTCACAGAACCAGCAGAGCCACATGGGACAATTAGGATTCTGGAGATAGTTGCGCCAACACTGGTACTTAGCCACGGATCAGTATGTCCTTGGGCTAGAGAGTGGGACATCAGGTTTCTGAACTGGAACTTTCCTTGTGGTAACAAGGGAAGAGTGGTGATCACCCAGTGTGGAAGATGCAGCAGGTTTACAAATGGGTGATGTTGAGAAAGGCAAGAAAATTTTTGTACGGAAGCGTGCCCGGTGCCACACGGTTGAGAAGGGAGGCAAGCACAAGACTGGGCCAAATCTTCATGGTCTCTTTGGGCGGAAAACGGGTCAGGCTGCTGGATTCTCTTATACAGATGCCAAAAAGAGCAAAGGTATCACCTGGGGCGACGATACATTGATGGAGTAATTGGAGACTCCCAAGAAGTACATCCCTGGAACAAAAATGATCTTCGCTGGCATCAAGAAGGAAGAAAGGGCAGACTTAATAGCTTACCTCAGAAAGGCTACTAATGAGTGATAGTCACTGCCTTATTCATTACAGAACAGAAATGTCTCATGGCTTTTGTGTGTGTACCATTATTTAATCTCATATAACAGAATTCAGATCATGAGTGGCTGACAGAATATTTTTGTTGGACAGTCCTGATTTAAATAAAATTGGCTTGTAGTTAAATGAATATCTTTTTTTTTTTCTTAAACGTTTGATTGTAATTCCAGTTCAGTAAATACTATCACTGTTTTCCCTTCTAAATACATGGTTGGACTTGATTAGTAATGTTCAACTTTTCACAAAGATTGACAATGTCATCTCAAAACTACTGAAGGCTGCTTTTTTATATTTAGATTTATATAAATCTAAATTTATATGTGAATATGTTTAAATACTGAGAGAATCTTTCATTATCTCAAAACCAAGCAAGACTCCCCTGTTTCAGTTTGTGTTTATTAGCCTGTTAAAGGGAGTGGTTGAAGACAAGAAAGCTATGTCTGTATTTTTAGTCTTGACTATGCCAATTTAATTAGAATTCTCTGTATCTAAAAAGTACTGCCTCTTACTTATTGAAAGGCATTTTAGTGTGGTGTACATATAATACGAGAAAAAGAATATTTAACATTTCTTACACACACACAAAAAAAGGATTCTGGAAAGTTCTCTCTGACTGAGGCAATGCTATAACTGGGCCGAACATTTACTGACCAGTGAATCTGTCTTGCTCATCTGTTCTGTGTCCATGAGGGTTTTGGGAAAGAGAGCCTGCGTCAGAGAGGACTGTAGCAGCTCGGCTCTAGAGATGCCAGCTCATAGCACTGTTGTTCCAGGTGTGCTCAGCCCTCTTCCTCCTCCTCTGCCACCCAAAGTCCTAGACTAGAACTTCCCAGGGACAGGCTTACCCCTCTTCAGACTGCAGTTCACCGCTTATAAGTAAAATCCCAAGACAGAGATAACAACTACTATTTGGTAAGAACTGCATATTAGCCATATGCATAGCTACTCTGTACAGAGCCTCTCTGCTCCTTAAGTGAAACAGCAGAGGATGAAGTATTGTGCTACTTTATAGACAAGAAAAACAGGGGATTGTAGACACTGGAGAGCTCTCCTAGGTTCAGAACATCCACTGAGTCCCTAAGTCATAACCCCTTCCCCTGGATAACAGCACTGCCTCCGCCCTTGTCCTGCCCGCCCTTGCCTGGAAGCCCACTCTAGCTCCTGTTCTTTGCTGGGGCCTGGCACTGGAAGCAGGAAGATGGAGAAGCTGGCTCCCCAGTTGTGGAAAAAGTGTCTTAAGCTGCACGTCTGCCCTGCCTCTGGCCTATGAGAACCATGGGCTTCAGTACCATTTTCTAGCAGACAAAACAGGAATGCAGAGATGAGAATGGCCAGTTTGAGGCAGCCAGAGCAGGAACAGAACCGAATTTTCAACTTGGACCTTATGCTCCTGCCTTGGGGAAAGTGCTGGCTGTCAAACCAAAGTGGCAGGAGCAGGACCTGTCTGTCACCCTCCAGCAGGTCCTGGAGGATCAATGTGGCTCTGACTTAACTGAATATTGACAAGGAAAGGCTCACAAGTGGCCAATGTACATTTGTAGTGATACCTTGGGGGATTCTAGAGCATCGACCCCAGGGATGCTGTTGGAGTTTATCTGGCAAGATGGGATAAGTTTTGAGCTCTGAGCCAACTTAAATCAAAGGCCAAATAGTGCAGCTGGGAAATAGCACATGCCTGACCTTTTTGGAATTCTGCTTGGAGTCCAGCACACAAAACAAGGGTTTCTTCTCTGTCTCTGTCACAGTTGCTCCTCCGGTGTAGAAGCGAGGGGTGCCATTTTAAAAGTTAAAAAATGAGGCTTAGAAAGATTGAGTGACTTTTCTAAGGTCACAGTAAAGGCAACTGAGATTCAGACCTGCCTGAAACCCAAATCCACATTTTTCTAGGTTCTTCAGTGCCAAAGATACCTAGTCTGCTTGCAAGTGCATGTTTTTCTGAAAGCTAGAAGAACAAAGATTATTCTAGGAAGGGCTGAAAGCTGATTAGAAAGCCACCTCTTTCCTTGACAGTAAACCCAGAAATTAGGCTTAACTTTCAGGGGTGAGTCTGACTCCACCTGGAAGGAGGTGCTCATAGCCTGCATCGCCATCATCTTCTGCCAGATGGTGGCTCTCTAGTGGGGCCATGAAAGATTCAGTGGCACTCGTGTTGGACTAAACCGTGCCCTCTGCACTCCCAGGTGAAACCCTGACTCCCACTCTGACTATATTTGGAGAGAGTGCCTAAGAATGTCAAGGTTAAGTGAGGTTACTACAGTGGGGCCTTAGCTCAACAGAATAGTGTCCATGTTAGAAGAGAAACAGACACCAGAGCGGTGTTCACTGTCCCCTCCACTCCCCTGGGTGCCCAGAGGAAGCACCACTGGTGACCTGGTCAGAAGGCAGCTGTCTACAAGCCAGGAAGAGAGGCTCCTGGAAACCAGTCATCATGATCCCTGACCTCAGACCTCGAGCTTCCACAGCTGTGGGGAAGTAGTCTCCGTCTCTGCCTCTTTGTCTTTTTTGCCTCTGTCTCTGTTTCTCTTTGTCTCTGTCTCTGTCTTTCTCACCCAAGGCCCCCTCCAGCCCTATTTAAAATTTTTTGTTTTGAAACTGGGTCTCACTAAGGTACTCCGACTGGGCTTGAATTTGCAATTCTCTGTCTCAGCCTCCTTGAGTGCTGGAATTACAGTTTGTGCCTATAGCAGTCAACAATTATCTCTCTTTAAGCTACTCAACCTGTAGTATTTTGTTATGGCAGTCCTGAGCAGAAAAACTATATTATTTTCTTCCAGACTCAAAGTCCAATGTGTGACCTGCCACGGGCCTCAGGCACGCGCAGGAAGTCTCTGAGGCGGGAGGTGCAGCTGCTTCTGACTTCTCTCAGCTGTCAGGGCTCGGCCACACTTCCACGGGCCTGGTCCATGCGGCTGCGAGGAGGACTGAATGGAGCAGCACGTAGGACTTGCACGCTGTGCTGTGTGGAACAGGAGGGTGCTTCCTGCTGTGTGGGCGAAGGTGTCCTCCCTCCGAAGGGTAGGCAGGTGGCTTCGTTTATGGCCGAGGGAGACTTGGGTTCACTTCTCTCAGGGGCTTTTAGAGGCGGTGGCTCCCAGGCTCGTGTCCCTCGGCCCTAGGCTGTCTTCCAGGAAGACAGTAGGACTGCGTGGGCTAATTTCAGAGTATCGCAGTTTATGGAAAGTCGCCCATGAGCCTGCAGTGGCCTCCCCGGCCTAAGAGCTTATCATGTTCCTTTGCTTTGGGCTGGAATTAAATCAAATCACTGTGGAAATTCTTATCTCTCTTGGTAACAGAGCTCAGTAGATATGTGTGCCCTTCATTTGTAAGAAAATGGGAACATAAACTAATTATTATCTCATCGTGACCTCACAGGACCTATGGGGGAGAAAATGAAAAGAAATCTTCCTTTGTGAAAAGGGGAGGTACCTTGCCTGGTTAATAGTTTGGTTACTTTTTCTCTGAAAATTTTAGGGCAATGTTGTACAGCTCATTTTTTAGTGATTATTCATGACCCAAACCTATAAAACTCATCTGCCACATGGCTCCAGTTCACCTAAAACCAGTGCATATAGAGAATACATAAAGCCTGGCATGCGGGCTGCCACTGTGAATTTGTCACAGGCTCAGGGCTACTGAGCACACTGCTCACCACGTGGCTGGATGGTAGCACTGCTCCACACAGAGCTGGGATTATTGCTGACAGCACACTCCGCACTGCCTTTCACATGGGGGTATGATGGAGTCCTGCTGGGCGGTCGCTCGATGAACTAGATGTGGCACATTTCAGGGCCCCAGGACAGGGTCTGTCCAGGGTGTCAGGATCGCTTCATATCATAGATGTGAAAGGAGCACATCCTAAAGTAGCTACAGCCAAGAACAGATAACCCAAGGACTTTTGCCAATCAAATGCCAGGATACAGAGTTTGTGTCACCTGTATTAACTCTGTCTTTCTGATGCTTTGGCACCTGGGTCTTTCTGACCCTGAGAGACTGACCCTCCTGGATTGCCTGGAAATTTCTGGAGAGAGAATCAATTCACCCAAATACACCTTTCCTAGGCCAACACGCCAACCCAGCGCCCCACCTCCCAACCCTCTTCTTTACTGGGCTGTCATACTCTGGACCAGTGTCTACTTGCTAGAATCACCAGGGTTACATGGGACAGCCACTGTTATACCAGAGCCTGCTGAGCCAATCCTAAGTCTCCTGACCCTGCCTCATTCTTCCCTGCAGAAACTACCACAAAGGCTCTTGCTTGAAAGTTCTTCCTGCCCCCAGCCTCCTGATAACCCTGGTGTTTTCTGGGTGACCCTGAGTGTTGTGCTCTGCCTAGGAAGCTATCCTCTTGCTTACCAGAAGCCATGAGAACAAACATCTTCCTTGGTGATGGTCATTTATACATCCGGGTGACATCATTTCCAACTAAATCAAATTCTCAAGTTCAGTTCAGACTTATCAGTGTTAGCCAGGCTTGAACTTTCTACTGTACTGTGCTAGCCAAGGCAGGAAATAGGCCTGCTGAGACCCAGAGCAGGGGAAAGAGACTGGGGTTCTTGATGGGAGTATTGTGCACATTAACAGGGGTGAGAGGCTCTCTGCAGAAGCCTGCATCATGAATGAAGTTGGATTTTATCCTAGAGAAAGGGCTGCTGAAAGGCTTAGGAGAGGGAGGAACACACTCAGATTTGTATTCCAAGAAAATTGTCTATCTTTGGTTTGGAGACTAAATTGGAGAAAATAAGAAAGAACCACCACAAGATTTAGGTAAAGCAAACCTCTCACCCTTGGTACCTGTGAATATGGCCTTTTTGGGAAGCAGTCTTGCAGATATCAAGTTAAGATGACATTATTGGGTTGGGCTCCATCCAATCTGGCTCGTACCCTTGCAAGAGGAGCAAAAGTTAAGTGAAGTCATAGATATGAAGTTATCTGGTGCAAACCCAGCCTAGAGGACTGCAGAGCTGAGAGGTGGAAAGAGACACTGAAAGTTAGAGTCCTTATGCCATGAATTGAGTCCTTGGGCCAAGTTGGATCTGAGGCTAGATTATCCCTGGGAAGCAATGAAGCTTCTTAGTTTTCTTAAGATACTTTGAGTTGAGTTTCTGTTGCTTGCAACCAACTACTGACTAATGTTGCAGTTAATGTATTCATGTCACTGGAAAACTCTCTGTGCTTATGAAGTAGAAATAGAAATGTTAAATCGTGGGGAGTATGGGGCTTAGTACTCTCCTGGTTCCTTCTCTGTTCTGAGAGGGAAAGCGGTGGGTTAGGATTTGCCCAGATGCCCAGACTTTGACCTGCTAGAATTGTGATTCATCTTTTGAAGGTCTAGTTTGAATGCCTTTTGAAGGTGTAATTTTTCTGTTACTCTACACAACCATTTTATCTACTTTAAGGCTGGAAATCAAACCCCATAGATAGACGTTCCACAACAATTTCTGGGTGGTAGCAAGAGTCCTGGATCTTTGTCCGTGTGGTGGTATCTAAGAGGAGACTATTCAACTAGAGAAACACAGCTCCATAGTAATTTTTACTCTAGTGAGGGATTCAGGAATAGACAGTCGTTTGTAGAATTTTACGCAAACATTACAAATTTCTAGAGATTTTAGAAAACAATGGTAAAGAGAAGCGTATTAAAAAAAGACAGGAAAGCCCCTGTTCCTCTGCTCATTCTTAGAGTAGTCACACACACAGGACATCAAGCCTCAGGGAATATTTACTTCTTGCAGCAGTAGAATGGTTCCTGTGTTTTTCAAATGCATTTTCTCTTAAGATGCCCTGAAGTTCTGCTATGCCAGGCAGGGGGTATATGGGAGCTTAAATGGGGCTTTTCCTCTGCAAAAGAAATGGCTTTAGGAGGAGTCTACAGTAGCTGCCTCAGCTTATCCTGGGAACACCCCCACCTCCCCAGAGATGGGGGTGCACTTTAACGCCACATCCCAACACCCTTGTCTTTACACAGGAATGGACATGAACAAGCAATCCCACCTTCCAGAAAGGTGCTGCTCCAGGCCAGCCTCAGTGCTCAGGCCATGGTGGTGTGGCTTTACACTTGCTGCCCTTCTTCATGGGAGGGACACCTGGGAGTGTCCTTTGTGTGTTTCATGATCCACCCCACTATGCACATGTATTTGCTTTTATCAGTAATAACACACCATTGACTCCTTCACCCCTCTCTTTCTCCTTCCCTATCTCTTTACATCCCTTTTTTCTGTTTTTTTCTCTCTTTCCTTCCTTCCTTCATCTGTTTTTTAAAGCATAGTTTTAGATTTACAGCAAAATTGAGCAGAAATTAGAGTTCCCTTCTACCTCATCCTCCAAGTACGCATTACCCACCTCTTATGGTTTGGATCTAAAAAGTGTCCTTCCAGAGTCTCATGCATTCAGAGATGGAGCTTTTGGAAGGTGACTAGAGCAAGGGGGGTGCTATACTCATTGCTGAGTTGATCCATTGTTGAGTTCGTAGCTACTTTTTCATTACGTGGTGGGGTCTGGGTGGAAGTGGAGCATCACTGGACCCATGGTCTGGAAGGGTATATTCTCACCCTTGGCTCTTCCTCCTCTCTTGGCTCCTTGGTTGCTATGGGGTGAACAGGTTTTCTCCAGCAGGCCCTTTCACCATGATACTTCTGTCTTGGAGCCAACTAACCATGGACTGAATCCCTGAATTGTACTCAAATTAAGCCTCTGCTCCTTAAGCTATAGGTGGTGGGTATTATGTCCCAGCAGCAGTAAAGCAATCATCCTCCACCCAGCCAAGTGGCTCACTTATTAGTACTGAGAAGCCTACATTGATGCAATATTATAGTATTAACATCCATTGTTGTGCATTCTATGATTTGGACGAACGTTACATAGTGTATTTTCCCTGGCCTAAACAATCTGTACTCTACCTAGTCATCCTTCTAATTATATAGGGGAGTGAAACTCCCAACTTGAAAGATACCTGGGATGAATTTGTGTTCTGTAAAACCAAAAAATGAATTTTAGGAACAAAGGAGGTTAAAAGCAGAATATATAGTGAAGGAAAGAGAGTTTCTGAGAGAGGTACAAAGGGGAACCAGAGTGGGATGCTTGAGAATCTGCATTTTTTAAGGATTTATATATAGCAAAACCATGAGGTCATGTGGGTCTAAGCTGGAAAACACGAGATCTTGCTAGCTAGGCATGAGGTGGGACTAAATTATGGTCAACCAAGAATTCTACAAGCATAATTGCTTAGATAAAATTGATTAAATCCAGGACCAAATGGGGAAGCAAGTCACATAGCAGGTGGGCTTGAATACAGAACAGGGGCTTTTCCTGTGGGAGGTTGAGTCAGTGACTCTTCCTGGCTTCCTCAAGGCGATGGTCAATCCTGAATGCTTCCCTTTAGGGAGGTAAACATTTGTTTGATCTTTTGTGTTAGGGTCTGGCCCACAGGGGGAGTTTCTGTTTCTCTCACAGTTTCATCGTGTCTTCTACACTAGCCACTTCTGAGGGCCTAGCCCTGTCTGACTGCTATAATATTTCTATCTAACTCAGGTACCTACAACACTAACCTAACCTCTGGCAACTCCTAATCATTTCACTGTCTCCATAATTTTGCCTTTTCTCAGAATGTTATATAGTTAGAACCATATATTATGTGGTCTTTTTCAGAATGGCTTCTTTCATGTAGTAATACGCATTCAAGGTTATTCCGAGCTTTTCATGGCTTAATACCCCATTTCTTTTGAGCGTGGACCACTGTACCTGTGTGCCTATCCCCTCACCCACTGAAGGACATCTTGGTTGCTTCCCGGTATTGGTAATCGTGAATAAAGCTGCTGCACACATCTGCGTGTAGGATTTTGTGTGAACATCAGTTTTGAAGTCATTTGGGCAAATATCGAATGTGCGATTGCTGGATCAGAGGTTAAGAAGATATTTAGTTTTGGGTCAGTGAGATAGCTCAGCAGTCTAAAACGCTTGCTTAGGCAAGCTTAGGCAAGCACTCGGGGGCCAAGGTGGGATCCAGCATCACACCCTGGGCCAGCCCCACCACTTGGGTGGGCTGAGCTGGCCACAACAAACAAACAAACAGCTTAGTTTTGTAAGAAACTGTCAGAGTGGCTGCCGTATCACCAGCGGGGATGACAGTCCTCGTCTACACGCTCAGTTGAGTTTTGTGGGGTGGATGGTTTGAATTTTGGTCGCTCTAATAGGTGGGTAGTGACCAGTGTTTCTTTGTAGCTGCATTTTGGAGGTTATTTCAAATGCTGGCTTTGAATGCTATTATTTTATCATCTCAAGTAAAAGCATGGCAGAGCAACTCAGACTTTCATCAGTGAAAGGCCCCCATTTGAACATTTTTAAGTGGTCACTGTGTGCCAGGTACAGGGGATTCGAGATAAAGATGATTCCTCTGCCCTCAAACAGCCCAGAGCCCAGTGGGGAGGGTGACTGGAAATGGACAATGAGCACACAGGGGTAAGGGAAACCGAGATAGGCAGGGGGACCTCCAAAGGCAGCACAGACACAGGGACAGAACAGAGGCCTGGATAAGACTGGTGAGGAGATGGCTGTGAGCCGCTGGGGTGGGGGTGGGGGTGGAGGAGTAGCACAGGCTGTTCCTAGGCTGGGAATCACAGGAGGGCCAGCAGGAGAGCCAGGCAGAATCGTCACTCAGCAGGGTCTACAGCAGAGCTAGGGAACCTAGACTGACCCCACCCATGGGGTGGGCCATCAGCTGACTTTAGTCACAGAAAAAGAACGTTCAGGACATGTCAGTAAGAGGCATAAAGATGTTTATTAGGCAGAAGTTTTTTGTGTGAGGGCATCTTTTGAGACAGGGTTTCACTATATATTTCAGTCTGAAATATAAATCACTATGTAGCCCAGACTGGCCTTGAACTTGCAGCGATCCTCCTTTCTCGTCCTCCTGAGTGGTGGGACCATTATGCCACCATTCCCAGCCTAGGCAAAATTAAAAGTCCACACTCAAGGACAGCAGCATGGGCCCTCCAGAGAAGCTCACTGCGGCCTAGAGCTGAGTATATTTATTGTAGTCTTGTGGGTGCTTGCAAGGTGGGTGATCTGGGGTACATATTGCTGTCAGGTTACCTATCTGGAGTTGGGTTAGAAGACAAATCATGTACGCACATGTGTTTGACACTGTGATAGGCAAGGACAAAACGCTTCTGCGACCTGTGTCCTGAAGCTGCAGTTTTCCTAAGAAGTACAATTTTAAAATTAGAATTTCCCTTGTATCCTTCCACCTACCTCAGAAGCCAGGATTCACCTGGGAAGATACATGCTTTCAGGAGATCACTTGCAGGAGGGAAAGGTCAGACTGCAAGGAGTGGTGGGATAGGCGCTGGGGGCTAGGGAGTGGAACCCATGGTCTTCATGTGCAACTGCGCCTGGTTCTTGTCCAGGGAGAGAATCTGACATCCATGGCTTATCCAAAATCTAATTACCAGGGGCCGGGGAGATGGCTCAGTGGAATAAGCGCATTCCTAGCAACTGCAAGGGCCTGAGTTCAAGCCCTGGTTCCACCAAAAAAAAAAAAAATTGGGCTGGGGAGATGGCTCAGTGGGATAAGTGCTTCCCTGGCAGCACAATGGTCTGAGTTCAATCCCCAGTTCTGCCAAAAAAAAAAGACAAAATCTAATTACCAGGAAAGCTTTGACTTCTTCTCTCTAGGCTTCAGAGCTGGGACCAGAGCTGCTGACAAACTGATTTGTTTGCACCCCTCTCCTGGGCTCATACTCCACTGGAGAGTCAATGAGTCACAAAATACATAAAAAGTGGCAGAAGTGAGGGTGAGAGTGTAAGAGGGCTGAGGGAGTCAGCACCCTGAGTCTCTGACAGCAGCCAGGGGTGAAGACCCCGTGCTGGCTGCAGTCAGCCCAGCATCCCGACTTGTCCGGAGGTGGGGGTGGTGATACAGTCACTGCATTCCATATTTCTTCTTAATTTTCCACTGACTTCTTGTTTTTCTCTTTTAAGGAACTCACATTATAGCAGCCTTTATCCACCATTAAATCCAAGAAATTGCTAAAAATATATAAATGGGAGAGCATAAGATCTTTCCCACAATGCAGGGTATAGATATTCTGGAGCAGCTGGAGATCAGTGGAGAAATTACATGCTGATGGGCCTGTTGGAGTGAAGACCAGGGGCAGTGGACACACATAACTAACACAACTTCCGAGGGACCACAGTGGAAGGCACAGGTGGCTCTTGTGGTGTGACTTCCTTCCTCCAAGAGAAGATCTTTCATTCACTCCAAGAACATGGAGCACCTAGGCTTGCTCTGGGTGCTAGAAATGTAGCAGCTCCCCTGCACCTAGGCCAAAGTCCCTTCTAAAAGGAATTTATACCCTACAAGTAGAGAGACACAATACAAGCAACCCAATGTCATATGGAATATAATGTCAGAGAACAAAACCTGCTAGGAAAAATGAAGAGCAAGGTCAGGGCTACAGGTGGGGGCTTCTGGAGGGTGAGAGCCAGTCTCAGGCACTCCTGGGGGCCGTGTGGGAGAGGAGGGCAGGCTGGCACAGTTGAGCTGGGCAGTCTCACTGAGGCAGAAACTCTTTGCTGCCGGGGATACGGGGGGCCAAGCACCTCTTTGTGGTAGGCACGAATGTCATAGTTAAAAACTTGGATGTAAAAATGTTGATTCTTGAAAACTGCTTCCTTCCCCTCCAGCTCTGAGCTCCCCAGCATCATGGGCAGAGGGAGTGCAGGCATTTTTAGATGAACTCTGTCTCCTTAGTGTTTCCCTCTCACCTCTTGCTGGAGTTTTCTCTGCAGTGCCTGTGGAGTTAGTCATGGTGACCCACACAGGACCTGATCATGTCCCTGCATGGTGGCCTCTATGAAGAAATGACTCTGACAGGCCCTGGAGTGCTGCTCCCATGAAGAACACGCTGATCCGTGCATTTGCTCAGAATATTTTGCTGACAGTAGACAATGTCACTGTTGTGACATTTTTCTAACAGAAGGAAATGATGGTCTTGGGGCCCCTTGCCCGGTGTGTGCACAGGTGTGCTACCAGTTGCAGGCAGGCCTGGAGCCAGACATGCCCAGAGGGGTGGTGTGTCATGCTCTCTTTACAACATTGTTTTGAAGTTAGCCCTTCATCTGTGTCCCCTATATTTTATTGGAGGCAAGGGAAACTTATTGTGTGTGCACCTGGTTTTCTCCTGTGTCCCACCCACCCTTTTTTGCTCAGTTGGTGCAAGTGCGAAGGCTGTATGGTGCCTCTTTCTTTACTTGCTTTTTTTTTTTTCTACCTATCTTTGACCTTGTTCCTAGGGGACTCTCTTTAGTAGATTGTTTTTAACTCCTTCTCGTCAGGATAAGCTGGAAAATCCAAGATGGCCCCTATTCTATTTTCTCATCTATAGATCCTATCCCTACAAGCTGACCCCATGTGGCTCTAAACTACACTATGTGCAAAGACCATCTGGCAGGGTCATGCTCAATACTTCCAGGCAACCAAAGGCACTCTTATCAGAGGGAGCATCAGAAGGCCTTGGAGATGCCCCCTCCACCCAGCCCAAGGGCAGAAACCAGACCTCTGTCTATGCCAGCCTAATCTTTCCTTGCATACAGGACTACTCCAAGAGTGGTGTTCGGACCAGTGCTCTGTGTGAACTCTTTCTGGTCATTTTGAGATAAATACGGAAACTGATATATGCATCCAGAAACTTCTGTAGCAACATGGGAGAGTGTTTCATGTCTACTAATTTACTGATGAGATGGTAGGGTCTCTTCCATGTCTCTTTCTCTCTCTGCTTCCCAGATGCCATGAACTGAGTAGCTCTGCTCTACCACTCACTCCTGGACGCGATGCTCAGCCTTGCCAACGGCCCAAAAGCCAAGGGGCCAGCCAGCTAGGGACTGAAGCTTCTGAAATTAGGAGGGAAAGCAAACCTTTCTTCCTTATAATTTGTTTATATCCAAAATTTTGTCACAGCTACAAAAATATACTGGTTTCTAGGATTTTTTTTTTTTCTTTTTTGTAAGATGGGGCAGGAATGGGTGGGCTAGATCACTATTCTTTTCAAGTTTTCTTTCGAAACATGGTAAAAAATAGATTTATATCATGATTCAGAATGTTGCTTATCTTTATTACAGGAAAAGCAATCTACATTACTTATTTTTTATTATTAATTTTATTGAGAAAGAAAGCAATGAGAGTTTCAAAACAGGTTAGTAGAACAGTTACAATAATTATCACATTGCCTATTGTTGTCTTTGTACTATGACATTACCTATTCTAATGTTCTCATCCATTCCACCTGAGAAAAGAACATGGATCTGGATCTATTAAACTGAAGTCATGACTGGCTCAGGGTGAGTAATTAGCCTACCTCAGGAAATATTGAAAGTGGTCTTTAAGGTAATTTCCTGGGACCAGAGTGACCTTGAAAGATTCCTGTGTGTCTAAAACTTGGGTCAGGACAATGAAGAACTACAAGTGAGTTTCAGGGCCCAACTGGGGTTGAGTTCTGTTGATGACTGACTTGCTCATTACCAAGTATGTTCTTCCTATTGGTAGGTCAGGCAAGGAGATTTTCCACATTGTATCTTAGAATAAAAGTAAATAAAACTCTACATAGTTATGTGAGAGCTCCACTCTTTATTGATAGTGTTGCAGGTTAGTTAATGAGCAGGAGCTACTAACACTTAACTCTCTTTCTCTGCGGGTGAGCTCAGCTTGGCAATATCTGGGGGCTTAGTCCTAGTTTTGTGACCACCTACATCCTCTCCAAGGGCCTCATCAACTGTTAACGGCAGCATATCACCTTGGCCTCTGATCAAAAGGCAAATCTTTCCTGCTGTCTTCTGGTAGATAATCTGTATACTCTAGACCTTCTTTTTTTTTCTTTTTAATTTATGTATTTGGTACAGGGTCTCAGTACACAACTCAGACTCATAGTGATTCTCCTGATCTTCCTGTTTTCAGCCTCCCCAGCCCTGGGATTACAGGTGTGCACCACAACGCCTGGACTTGGTTGCTGGCTCAGGGTGCCTAGGGAGTGGGGCCGGCATGAGGTACTAGGGATTGAACCCCAGTCCCTGCACTTGCCTAATATTCTAGGCTTTTATATGCCATTGATCATTGAATGTAGTTTCACTGGTTGTGATGGGATACAAAAAAGGAAGCAGTTTCTGCTTTGTTTTTTTTAAAGGAAATAAAAGGGAAAAGGGAGTTAGACTTTCTGTTCCTGTCTTAGACAAAGCACAAATCCCTACACAGCGGCAAGCATCTCAGTCTCCTTCCTGACAGGCTGAAGGAAGGGAGCTGAAGAATCCAAAGAATCATTTTCAACAACAGATGCCACCAGCAGTTAGCAGATAAGGAGATATTTGATGGAAACAAATGCTTGCCCCTTCCTTTGGATAATACAGAATTTAAAAATAGATCAGCCCCATCAGCTCAAAGCTGACACTTTAGTTCCTGAAATAATAGAACCCTGTTGGTCATGAGGAGGTACCAAATCACGGGGGAGCTGTCCACTGCTGACTGAGTTCCTTTCAGGTCTCTGATGTCCTGTGCATTATTATTATTATTATTTTTTTCTGTATGGGTCTCATTACTAGATTGGACTCATAGTGATCTGCCTGTTTTCAGCCTCCCAAGAGCTGGGATTACAGGTGCACACCACCAAGCCCAGTCTCAGTTGCCATGCTAGGGCCAGGGCTAGCATGGCAGGCTTGGGGATTGCACCCTTGGCCCCTGCACCTGCTAGCAGGTGCTTTAATCTGCTGAGCTACTTGCCCAGCCCTGTCCTGTGCATTATGAAAGGAGATGATATCCTGGGAAAATGAGGGAACCCAGAGAGAGACCCAAAATCAGCAGAGCTGATCCATCCATCTGATGTGGGCCTGTGTTTTATACGGACACTGCATGTCATGCTTTCAGTTAATTTCCAGTATATTCTGAGATGATTCAAGAATTAATTTTGGATCTTATGAAGATAGCTTCATATGATAAAGCACTCCATCATTTCATTCAGGGAATCTGTTGGTAAGAGTCTCACTGCAACTTCAACATAGGTCATCTATAGTTGCAACTTAGGTACTTGGAGAATCCTGTTTGGTATTTCCACAAGGATGTGTTTGGAACAACTTTCAGGGCTTCTGAAGCCATCTGCTCTCATTATCCTCAGAAAGTGTGTTTTCTAGAGCAGTTGCCAGGCCAACCTAACAAATTAATTAAATTTCAACCCTCAGATTAAAATCTCAGTCAGAAAACACAGATGCCACAAAGAGATATGTTTGCTGACCAGGTTTCTCAAAAAAGAACATGAAGAACACGTGCATGTTGCTTTCTTCCTCTCCGAAGCACACTGATGAGGTCAAGGAGGCTTCCTAAAAGCATTTAGGAAACCAGCAAATGTGTTTTCCACATGGTGTTCCATGTCAGCCATGCTTTAAAGCTTAGTGCATGTTTGGATCTAGGATATTAAGATGCATAAATAAATAAATCCTCATTTTTCGGTGAGTCACCTGCATTTAGCCAAATGAGATTTAACTGCTGACCGATCTGGAATTTCTGTCAGGAAATAGACTCAGCTGAACTTCCTAGAGGTGCAAAATAAAAAGGAAAAGGAAGGAGAAAGGTTCTTTTTCAAGCGATATTTGAAATATGCTACAAAGAAGGTCTTCCAGGGGTGTTGGTGGTTGAAAGGCAGAAAGGACTTAAATATTTCACACTGAAAAGGACATCTATGGAATTAAAAAATATGTATAGTTTCTTTTTTTCAGGTTTTGTTTGTGGTTGAGATTTTAGAGAAATTGAATGAGCTCCATCTTTCCATAGAAAGACTTAATCTACTTGGTAATAAGGGACAAATAGTGGTACCTAGGGGTTCAGGCTCCTGGAAGCCTTGGGGTCAGGTGGTCTTAGACGCTGGGACAGGGATTCAGAACTTAAAAAAATTAGGAGTTCATCAATACTTAGAGTTGTTTGGATCCCAGGACTATTAGAATTGTTTCAAATAAATTATAGACTATTTTGTGGACTGGCCTAGAGTGTAAATATCATTTATAATTTTGATCCCATAGAAAAATATATCCAAGATCCATGCCAGTTTATGGTTAAAAGAGTAAAACTTTATATTGCTGTAAGAGTGCAGACTGCACCAATAAATTATAGTATATTATGGTACAGAAATGTTGGTGCAAAGCATTATTCATAACTAACACTGCATCATGTGCCAAACAAATGTTAGTGCAACTGCTTACTGAGTTTTATTAATTTTTGTGTACCACTTACAGTTCCCAACAATTCAAGCTATTCTATCATGAATCAAAATTATAATTCTTCCAAGTGCTGTCATTTCTGTTTTTGTACAGGAATTACTGGAGACCACTGATTTAGGGTCCCAACTCCATCCCAGGTCTGAATATTCACCTTGCACAAGCAGGGAAGGGGCCGCAGTGGACTTGTGGAAGTGAGTCTTCACTACCACCCAGTGGGACCTGCTCCTTGTTTGAGTTGAGCTCCTAATTTGGACTCCCATCTTCATGATCTCATTTCTCTACAACTAGGATACATAGAGAGGCAAGAGGCAAGGGGGCTTTCCTCTGAGGCCATCAAGTCTCAGGGACTTTGTGTTCTCAAGTCTTTTTTTTTTTTTTTTTGTGGAACTGGGGATTGAACTCAGCCCTTGCATTTGCCAGGGAAGCGCTTATTCTACAGAGCCATCTCCCTGGCTCCCCTATGTCCTCAGGTCTTGAAATGTCTTCACAATTCTCATTGTCTCCATTCCTCTCCTCCAGTGTTCAATGAGTTTCTGTGGGTGCAGAGGCCCACCTGTCCTCATGTCACTGCAAGGTGGTCCCAGGCAGTCCTGAGAGATGGTGTGATGGACCATGTGTCTGAGGAATTCAGAGAAAAGGATGTTCTGCAGATGGTCAGGAAGGTCTCATGGAAGTCCTAAGTAGAGACATGAGGAGCGGAAGTGCCCACTTACCAGGAGGACATGTTTTCGACTATACAAAGCTTTTAGAGGAAGTGTCATGGCACCTAAAGTCCCCTGGGAGGGTAGAATCCACAATTTAAATGAAGTGGAATGCAGGCCAGGATCATGTACATTTAGGGCTTGAGCAAGCCTGGGGGTTTTGGAGGGACGGGGTGACCTTTATCTATTAGTTTTTGGATGTTTTGACATAGTCATAATTGCTCTGTTTGGCTTCTTCATCCATGTCTCATGGCTTTCTACTGTTTACTTGTTCCTGTTCTACCTTAATACCATGTCACCAGGTCAAAGAAGCTTCAGATGCTGGTCCTAGCAGCAAATGGAAATGAAAAAGCCTTTGGCAGTCTTATTCTTGGGTTCAGACATGGGCTTAGCAGTGACTGGGGAAATTAATTTGCAGTTGTCTGGGGTGGTCAGACATGAGAAGTTTTCAGAGGAGAGCTTTCTGCGGCCATCATGATATGGTGGGGGACACAATAAAGGTGGTACAAAAATGAGCAAGGAAGGCAGATTTGAGGGATGCTGTAAGAGGAGTGGACAGAAGCTGAGACTTGACTGGTTGTGAAATGGAAGAAAGAGCCAAAGGCCACCAGGCCTGCAAGTCAGGTCTCCACCAGGAAGGCAGAAGCTGTAGTGAAGGCTAGTGTGAAGAGAACAATGCAGAAGTGAAGCTTAAACATTCTATACTTGCCCCAGTGGTAGGACATCTAGGAGAAGGTCCTGAGCCAAAGATAGCCTGGTGATGTCAGAGCAGCCTCACTTACAGGTAAGGACCCCAAAGCTTGCCTAGGTTAAGAGCTAGCTGTGGGCCAGCTAGAGCCAGAATCCTGTCTGAAACTCTTTTTGCCCAACAGCAGCTGGTTCTGATAAAGGCTGGTTCTGGGGATATGGGCCTGGTGACTAGAGAGGTGAGATCCACAGAGGTGGAATCAAGGTATTAGTCAGGGAATAAGAGAGGAGTGAAGGGTGGAGGGCAGGGCCTGGGCCTGGGCCGCAGGTCCTCATCTGGAGGTGAGAAGAAGGCAGAAAGCAAGCAGAGGCTGGGAGTTGCTAATGAGCAGCCCTGAGGCACAGAGGCCCCAGGGATCTTTGCCCTTGTCCATTTCATTCTTGCCTTATGGCCCCACTGCAGCCTAGGGGCACAGTGCGCAGAGGTTTTGATGACATCAGAGACTCAGGGGGCCAAAGCCATTGGAGTTAACACTGGAGATCTTGGAAAGCTTGCTGGGAAGTGTGTTGTCAGGGAGTCCTGGGTTGAAGGACTGGAGAAATAGGAGAGGTGATAAAGGGGGTCATGCTTTAGAGATATCTAGTGACTGTACGAAAGGAGGTTTAAAGGGGAACAGCTGGGGCAAGGAAGCTTGCTTATTTTCAAAATATGACAAAGGTCTGGTGGCTGAGAAGGAGCAGTTAACATCAAGAGAAAAAGTGGAGAGGTTGGAAAGAAGGGACTGGGTACAGGCGGGGTGCACAGTCCTGGAACGGGAAGGGGTCAGATCCTAGGGAGATGGAAATACAAGGGGCCAGCTTCTCTAGTTAAGGGAGGGAGAACAGGAAGGGCTCTTGGTAGGCCCCAGAGGTCAGAAGGGAGAGCAGGGCAGGTGTGGGGGCCATGAGAGGGAGAAGGGGAGAGAAGGGGCTTGAGGAGACCAGGACATGCCTGCTTAATTGAGCAGAACCATTTCTAAGGGGAGAGAAAATTAGGTGGACAAAGGCAGAGTTTTGGTAGAAAGAGGAGTGGCTCATGCCAGAGAGCTCCATTTTTCCCTAAGGTGGGACGTGTCCCCTGCTGTGACTATCTTTCAATTGTTCACTTCCCCTCTTCTTCCTTACAGATTCCTAGTATTAGTTTGGGCAACTCTGTTAAAACGTTGCATTTTCCAGCTCCTTGTTTGGCCATGAAACTTAAGATTGTTTGTGGGGAAATTAGAAGGTGGAGTTGCTGAGAAGGCTCTTTCAAGCCTGAATTCTCGAGCCTTTGCACCCATCTCACTCCATCCCTTTTCTCTGCTTTCCTCCTGTAAATAGATGGCTGGAGCTGCAATAGCTCTCTTGTGGAGATGATGAAATCTGTTCCTACACTGACGACATTGTAGAGCTAACACGCTGGCCCTGGATTATCTATCTCTCCACTTATTTTGCATAACAGAAAACAGAGCTAACTTTTTTAAGCCACTATTGTTTGGGCATTTTGTTATTAGTGGCCAAATAGCCTATCTGTTTTTGTTGGGATTGGAGAGAGAGAGAGAGAGAGAGAGAGAGAGAGAGAGAGAGAGAGAGAGCATGTGCACATGTTAGAAAGTGTAACAGAGCAAATAGGTTAGGGAGTTTGAATTTCTGCATTGCCCTAAAATTAGTTATGAGTGGAAAAAGCTGAGAGCTGCTGTGGTAGGAAACCAGCTGGATAGCTGGGGTTATAAGACACATTTTTCTTGAGCCCACTTTCTTCTGATGTGGGTGTCTGTACAGTGGCCATGGATTGCGTGGAAGTCAGTTCTACTCTTCTCTGCTGCTGTCCACTTTACAGCATCTCCTGGAAAGACTGAGGTTTACATTTTACATCATTAGTACTTTTTATTGAAGGAGGAAAATGCTTTCTTAATTCATTTCAGATTTGAGATCACTTCTACAAACATTGATCAAGACATGAAAGGCACTTTAGCATACATCTCTCTGAAACATGAAATTTATGTACACATGTTCACCATTTCTCAGAGTCAGGACTTTGAATGCCCTGAGTTTAAGATGATTCTTCTTTTTGTTTTCATGCCCAAATATTTGACTATTGTGAAAGACCAATTTAGAATGTTCTGGGCCAAAGGTCAGCAAGGCTCTAATCCCCTCCAACCCTTGCATCTCCATTCATTTGGATCCCCAATACCATGCCTTCTTGCACATACAATGTGGCTCCTTGGTTTAATCACAAATCTTTAACTCTCTAGGTTAGCCAAGAACTATTTATTAATGTTTATCATCAAAACTGAGCTTCTTTAAAAACTTCAACAATTAATAGAAAGAAAAAAATCTTTACTATTGCACAAGTCACTCATCTGTCTGCCAACCCACTCTACATATAATTCCTGGGGTTTATGAGATTGAAAAATAATTCCAGCTGAATCCATTTATTTAGTTTCATGGCAGCTGCAAATACAATTGCTCCAGAAACAATCTAATCTTCCATCTTCCAATTATTTTTAATGGTTGCATTAATATACTAACCAGATATATTTGAAAATCCATCTTGGCAGTGTTATAAGGACCATGTACAATGGGCAATACATAGAGATTTACTGGTTTATAGAACTATCAGTATTTTGTTATTTATTTGAAAACAAATGACACCTCTGTTCTTTAATGTTTCAGTGATAGTTTATTTGAAAGAGAGACAGAAAGAAATTTGAAGGGAGTAATTGAGCTACAGTATTTTTTAGACCTCCAGGATAGGTAGAAGGGACCAGGAGGAATAAAAATTCATTTGGAAGCCTCTCCCTTTGGACAAGAATATGCTGACTATCCACAATTCATGTGCATTTAATAAAAAATGTAAACATTTATTTAATTTCAGTTCAACTTTAGAAGAGCAGTAAGGCATTGATTAGAGAATATATTACATTTATCATTTGCTCCTCTTTATTTTCTTCTTGCCTGGTCAGGAACTACATGGACTAAATAGGAGTTCATGTACATGAATCTCTGTTCAACTCCCCCTAGAAAGAGTCTGTATCATATCAGTGTGACCCTTGACAGCTTCCCACAAACTCAAAACACTGCATGAAGCTGAGGCTGGGGAGCAGCTGTCTCCCAGCACAGAGAGGAGAGGAGAGTGTGTGCTGATCGAGAGCATGGGTTGGGGAAGCTTGGGGAGACCCCAAGACCCTAGGGGAGTGGCTTAGTAGGCTGTGCCTTTCAGAAGTCCCCACCCATGTCTATCCCAGTGTGTCCCTAGAGATGTCATTGCAGACTTCTGTGCCCAGGAATTTATTTTTTCTTTTATTTGTTGGCTCAGACAAGAAGGCCCAGGGCATGAAGAGCTGAGGACCAGCACACAACCTTCTCTGAAGAACATGGCTCACAAAATGGGGCTTGCTTCTCATTTTGAATGCCTGGCAGGAACCTTGGCCACAACAGGCAAAGACTTAGTATACTTGGGGGTTGGGAAAGTTCTGAAAAGACTCTTCTGTGAGCCAGAATAGGTATGGAGCATTTGTGGCCTTGGGCTGGGGACGCGGCTTCATTCTGTCAGGATGAAGAACCACATCTGAAAACGAGGATGAGCACTTTTCAAGTGTGTATGAATGTCTCAGAACCTGGCTAATGCCTTCAGGCACATAGTGACCTGTCACTGTGCCCTCTCATACGAGCCTAATCCTGCCCTTGTGCTGTATCCAGCCTAGAGCATGGGTGTCTGGCTAAACTTACCCTTTGAACGCCTGGGAGACCTGTAGTTCCCAGTGTATTCCTGGGAGAACTTTTAAACAACAGTGTGTGTGAGTGTGTGTGCGTAGTGTTAATGTCTAAGCCTCAATAGCATAGTAAAATATTTATCTTACTCTTTTCTAGCTAGCATGCAACCCATCAGCAAGTCACTAGAAACATTCAGAAATCTCAAGGTTTACTCAGAGGCACTAACGGACCCAGTCAACATCTGATGGAAAACACAGAGTCCTCATCTCACCAGATGAGTCAGGGCCCAGACCCTCTGTCTGATCCCACAGAAAGGGGAGCCTCAGAGAGCACAAGGTCTTATTCATGAGCCACAAAGGAAAGGCCTGTGGCAACTCTGTGGTTTTGGTTTCTCACATGTTAATTGTCTGAGTGGATTGACTCATTCAGGTTAATCTCACTTTTGACCCTGGATTCCCTTGATTCATTTCACTAAAATTCTTCAACTCATCTTTGATAAATGATGCCAAATGCATATAGGAATTGTGGTGGGATGGGTTATTGATACAGTTTCCAAAGGGGTGGCTCCAGGGCCTGCCTGGACACTAAAATCCTTGGATGCTCGCTCAAGTCCCTTTAGAAACACAGCTTGAATTTTCTCATATAAGCTATACATATTCTTCTGCATACTTTAAGTCATCCTTAGGTTATTTACACCACTTAATATAATGTAAATGCTGTATAAATACTTGTCATAGTGATTAGGGATTGATAAGAAAAAAGTCCATACATGGTTAATACAGAGACAATTATTTTTTTCAAATATTTTCAGTCCGCATTTGGTTGAATTCATAAATATAGAACCTGAGGAGTACAAGATTTGACTGTATTAAGTGAATATTTGACATGTGATCCTTGTGTAGATTTTGTTCACAATGTAGCTAGAGGGGCTGGACGTAGGAACTGGGCAGCTTCTGGATTAGAGAGTATCAGGAAGGGAAAGGCTGGAAAGCCCAGGGGCAGGAAACTTGGAGGGGCCCAACAGTTGGCCCTAGGGGGTGCTAAGCCACCCTTCTCCTTCTGTCCTGCCAGCTTTCTCCTAGGATGCCTCTGGAGCAGATGGGGAGGGGGAAGAGGCAAAGAGGGTTCAGGAAAGTGAACTGTCAGAGCTGTTGCTTTGTGTTCACAGACAGAGTGCAGGAGGGTGCAGCCAGGCATGTGTGTGCATGTGTGTGTGTGTGTGTGTGTTGTGTGTGTGTGTGTTGCATCAGGAGGGGTCGGGTCAGGGCAGCAATGGACACAAGTGATTGACCTTTTATATTTTCTACACTTGTGTGTGTGCAGTATGAAAACCAAAAGTGACCCAAGGGTATCATGAGACATAAATTCTTGAGGCTTTTTTAGCACAATTATTTTGGGACCCAAATGGAACTGGTTTTATCCTAAGTAAAACCTGAAAATACGCTTTTCTTTTCAATTTTATCTTTCTTTTGTATAAAATGGCAACTTTTCTTTCTAGATGAAATAATCTTTACCCACAAATGCAAATCCTTTAGGGTTTTTCATAGGAATGATCAATGTATCTTACTTTCGTATGGTTTTAGGAAGCAAGAATGATTTTTATTTTTTATTTTTTTGGTGGAACTGGGGATTGAACTCAGGCCCTTGCACTTGCCAGGGAAGTGCTTATTCCACTGAGCCATCTCCCAGGCCCTGCAAGACCAATTTTTAAATTTGAGTGGATTTTGCTGTTGGATTTATTATCTGGAAAAAAGACAGGACAGAGGCTGCTGAGTGACCCACTCTCCGAATTCAAAGCAAGTTCCTACTGAGATGATAGATAGAAGTGAACACAGTGGCAACTTTCTTAATTCCATTCTGATTAGTGACTAACTCAGAATATGCTCTTCATGACCTCACTGCAAACTCTGAGCCAGGGCCCCTTCTCATTTTTGATATTTTCTCTGGAATCTCCAGCTGTACTCCTGAAGCCTTGGTGACACATGAACACACAGTACGAGCTGAGAAGACTGTCGCACAGCAACCCTTGTCCCTGAGCGTCCCTCCTTCTGCCTGCTGCAGATTTTCTGCTGCACAGCAAATGCCACTGGGACTGCACCAAAAAGAGACGCTTAACGGGGGAAAGAGACAAAGAGCTCGTCTCCCATCAAAGACTCATCCAGTGATCACCAAAATTTGAGTTTTGGTTGTTCTCAAACTATTCCTCACTAGGGCTACTTCAAAAAACCAAACTCTCCAGTCCATCAAGATGATTTTGTTTTCATGTAAGCTGTGAAGGATAACTACACAAATCCAAAATAACAGAGGACATCATTTTATTGGCTGTCCAGGATAAGTTCATCACACAAGGAGGTGAAGACTGCAGTGGGCGGCACAGCGCGATACCTCATCTAACTACGGACAGAAGGTCGACCAGTCCTGGACAGGACGAGCCTGCGCCCTCGCATCCCGAGCGCCGCCACTTCCTGTCTAACGCAGCTGGGGCAGCAGGTAGTGGCGCTGCCTATTGGGCTCGGCCTGTCCTGCTGTCTTCTAATAAAACAGTGCTTGAAAACTCACAAAATTAAAAAAAAGGAAGAAGAGAAGGAAAAAAAAAAAAAAGAAAGAAAGCAGCATTTCCTTTGGAATACCAACACCACTGTAACACAGACCGTAGCGTGGCATGCAAATCCACATCTAATTGGGTTTGTTTGTTTGTTTTTTTTTCCCCCTGTAGGATGTTTTAAAAATTAGCAAATGGAATGGCATGTCTATTCAAATATTAGTAGCATAACACTGAAGTGCAATTTCAGTCTGGCCACAAGTATTGGGAACTGTCTGTGTGTCTGTCCCGGGAGTAGCAGACAGACAGTACAACATCCAGGCAGCTTCTGTTCCTCCCAGACTCCACTCTGCCTGGTGAGGGTCCTTCCCCCCAGGCTCACCGTGCAGAGCCCAGATACCTGAAGATAACCACTTCTCTGTGTGTTCATTTTTGTTAAAGTGCTCAGGGTGGGGAAGAAATTTCAAATAAAATTAAGCTTGGAGGGTCTGGGGCCTCCCTGTCCTTCAGCATCAGATGGGGCGTGTTGGCTTCCTTAGTGGTCTTTGAACCCCAGGCCTCAGGCTGTCAATTCCCTGCTGCAGGCACACCCTCTGTTGGCTCCCTCAGCCTGTGGAGGAGCCCTGCGGTCTCAGGGCAACCTGTGGGTCACACGGAGCTCAGCTTCACCAGGCCACGCACAGAGTCCTCATGGAGAGAGTCCTGACTGGCCAGGCCCAGCACATGCATGGTGCGGCTGTGTGTCAGAGGGCTGCCCGCCCCCAGCATCCTGGGTGGCGAGGGCGCCTCATCTGGAGTCAGGAACTGGTGGCCCCCATGCTCATCCTTCATGGGGAGAATGTCCGAGAGTGTGGCCTCGGCAGTGAGGTTGGGCATAGAGGAGGGGGGTGTGGGCTGGCCCAGCGTCAGGCTGGTGCATGGCGTGCCCAGGCCTGGCTTCCCCGGGAGGTGCATTTCATCGCTGGTGAGGCTAGGCTCGCTCTGCAGAAGGGGTGTGGCTGCGGCCTGCAAAACGAATTTGGTGCTCTGAATACACTGGTCTTGGTCGCACTGGAGAACAGCAGGAGCCAGCGAAGAGAAGGTGGAGACGGGATGGGAAGGGGTGGTGGGGTGGGGAAGGGTAGGTGTGAGAAGAGAGAGATATTAGTGACATCTCAGTCAAGCAGAGGCAGGATGCACAGACAGCTGCCCAGGTGCATCGGGAAGGACCCCCAGCACATAGCAAACACCAACACCTGACGCCAGTCACCTGTTTGAATGCACAGTCACTCACAGATGCCTGTGGCTTCTGCCTACAATTTAATGGAGACAATTTAAAAACAACCCCTTGGAGTCACAGGCTTTCCCCACCTGTAGCAGTTGTAGGCAACTGCTTCTTACAGGCTGAAAAACATTTTTACCATACTGCATAAAAGTGCACCCATGTTCACAGCAGGAATATTCACAAAGAGAAAGCCACCCAGTTGTTCAATGATAGATAAATCCATTAAAAAAAATGTAGCCTACCAAATAGAAAGGAATATTGGTAAGTTGCAAGAAGGGAAGGAATTCTGGCACATGTTACAGTGTGGATGAATCTTGGGGAAATAAACCAGGCACAAAGTGACAAATTGCTGTAGGGGTTCACTGATCTGAGGGACCTAGCCAGATTCACACAGAGAAGGTGGACGGGAGGTAGCCAGGGACCAGAAGGAGAAGGCTGAGAAGTGCAGTTTGATGGGGGGGGCTTCAGTGTAGGAAAATGTCCAAGTTCTGGAGGGAAGCCAAGCTGAGGCTACAGCACATAGCTATGACTCAGTACCGCTGAGCTGTACGTTTAAGGCTGGTAAGTTTATGTCTTAACTAGATAAAGACACAAAAGGCAGAGAGATCACAGAAGCCCTTAGTGGCTAGATCAGACTGTTCTGCAAAAGCCTAGACTCCTGCTGCTAGACTTCCGCTGGCTTCAAGAACCCTGCATCCCTGGGCTTCTGAGGTTTGATAATGCTGACATCTGAGAAGAGGGTTCCTTTTTGTCCAAGTGTTCTGAGGTCCAATCATGGTTATTTTGCACCCTTTGTTTCACTTTAATCACTGACAAAAAACCCAGCATAAGTCCCTGGTCACTCTATAACCCTATCTTGAAAGTGCATAAGCCTCAGGATAGGTAGATGCGTAGGATTTGGAAATCCTAAACTTGACCCTGCCCTGTTCCTTGTCACTGAGATTCAGAAAGCTGGCCTGCCTTTTCCTCCAGAAATTCTTGGGACAAGTCTATTTTTCCTCTCTTTATAAATGGAGATCTCACAGCTCCAGGGGAGTGAGGGCTTCTTCAGCTCCTCACATGTGAAAGTGAAGGATGCCTTTGAAGCTGGGATCCTTTGACTGAAAACTAATCTGCTGCTGTGAATTTGACATACAGTGGGTGCTTAACAAGCATCACTTGGCTCATCCCCCTTGTGCATAGTCTTGTGCCTAGGACACACCCAGGTTATCCCAACAGCGCTCTCTCCTGCGGCCCCAGATGCAGGGCAAAGGAACAGCATCAGCCACCCCAGGGGGAACAGGAAGAGGTTTTCCCTGAACTTGCAGGTCCCTAGGTGCTTCTTTAATTTACTGTGTGTCCTGGCTGGTTCCTTCCTCGCCCCAAGCCTAGGTGACAAAGTTGAATTTGCTGTAGACCCTAAGGAACGAGCAGATTTTAGGAGCTCAAAGCCCTTGGTTCCAGGCATGAGCCAGCTCCCAGGCAGCCGTAAGGAGGGAAAGCTGGTCTCAGGGTGAGTCCTTGCTTTTCGCTCATGCTCCTCAACTTTGCGGGGGATGGACTGAGCACAGAATGGGAGCCCTGGGAGAGGCCTGGGAAGCTGGGAAGGGTGAGGAAGCACGGGGAGCTACTCAGAGGAGACAAAAAAGGACATTGTAAAGCACTTGAAACAGGCTGATTGTCAAGCCCATTAGGTCTGAATGTATTCATTTTCCTGAGACCCATCCAAATCACTTTTGCCTCAGTGGTGCTTTCTGAAGGTGGGCCAGTGAGCAGCTCTCTGGCCTCACATGGAGGCTGGGTCAGCACCAGGCTCCTTTGGTGGACTGAGCAGGGCTGTCCAGCTGCAGCCTGGGTGGTAGGTCAAGGCGGGCTGGCTCCTGCTCTCTATCAACCTCTAAGCTCCATCTAGACTTTCCCCCAGGATTGACAGTACAGCAGCCTCTCTGATTGCCATTTGTCTTTGGAATGCCATGCCAGGGTTGGGTGGACTATGTTTCATGAGGACTGTTTAATGAAAAATAATCACTGTTTTATGAAAATAACCACTTAGTACTCTTCCTGGAGCAATGGCTGCGAAGCTGCAATGCTCCAGGTTCCTGGGGATCAGTATGGACCCCAGGCAGGCCTGCCCGTGAGCTAGTCACAGGGTTCCAGGTTATAGTTCAGTAGCCATTTCTGGATGATGCAGTCTTGAATGTCACTCTTCCCCTCTGGAGTCTGCACTCATCTCATACTTTGTGCACACAATCCTTCCAATGAGGAAACTGCAAATTGTATTTGCTTGTCTTCACTGACCTAAAGAAAGTCCTTTTTCTTGCAAACTCATTGAGAAATTCTTTATTAGGATCAGGCTGAGTGCTTCTGACCTGCTCTTACAGATGCATAGAAAAATGTCAGATTTTGGAGCTGGAAGAGATTTCTAAAGCCACTTAGGAGAATGAGGTGATCTGGGCTCCAGCTATTCTTTCTCCCTCCTCTTTTTTCTCCATTTCTTTCTCCCTCTCTGGGCCATCTTTCTACTCTGAGCTTCTCCATCAACTCTTCTTTTCCTCCTTCCTGACCACTTCCCTCCCACCCATGGGCACCCTCCAGAACCTTGTGGATTAATGTGACTACCAACAGGGCAGGGAGGGAAGACAGTGACATTCCCAAGAGCTTGCGTTCACTCCAAAGGCCCATGTGTCTTTTGAGGGGTTCAGCTACAAATATTACTTTGCTGGCTTAAAGCAAATAGCACAGACCTAGAAAGAAGTAGATTCACTAAGAAGCTGTCTTAGTTACTTTGCTTGTTGCTATGACAAAATACCCAACACCCAAAATTAAAAGGGGAGAGATTTATTGAGCTCATAGTTTGTAGAGGCTTCAGGCCATCATTGGCTGGCTCAAAGGCAGAGTGCTGTGGCAGACAGGCCTTGCAGAAGAGAAACAGTCACGGCAGGCAGAGGGTGGCAAAGCAACAATGGAGGAAAAAGCCAAGCCTCTTTCTGTGCCTTACACGATATCCAGGGTACTGGGATTAGGGCAGTGCCAAAGCAGACAGTGCATTGATTTAGTGATCACCCACCTTAATCCTAGCACCCTCCACTCTAGCATCACACTTCACATCAACCACACAGTCTATATTCAGCTACCTCTGAAGAAGCCCCTGCTATGGCTGCATGAAGCTTACGGGGGAGATCTAGACACAGCCACAGCAGAAGCTAGGAAAGCTGAAGCTGCAGGGCCCAGGACTGGCACAGCCCCCTCCCAAGGCCTGAACTCACATTTCTGTTTCCTAAGAAAGCCTCCATGGCAAGCCGTGGGCCCCTCTAGACCTATACCCACTCACTGGTGCTTTGTTAGGACCAGATCAGGACTTCCTAACTCATTGGCTGGGACCCAATTAAAAATGCTCTCTAGTTCATCATATGGGTAAAGCTTGAGGATATTGGTGAAAATAAAAAATTAATGAAAGAAAAAGTTCAGCCTAAGTCACTAAATTAAAAATAGTTAATTTAAGCCATTCTGAAGTTGCTTCCAAATGACTATTTTAACCCAGATTTTTAAAAAAATGTATTTGCATAGGATCTCACTGCGATCTGACTCGTAGTTATCCTCCTGTTTCAGCCTGCTCAGTGCTGGGATTACAGGCATGTGCCACCACACCTGGCCTCAGTGGCTGGCTCAGAGAGCCTGGGGGTGGGGCTGGCATGGCATGTGGTGCTAGGGATTGAATCAGGGTCCCTGTACTTGCCTAAGCAGGTGCTTCGCCTGCTGAGCTATCTCACCAGCCCACAATTCAGGGATATTTAGCTTTTAAAAAGCGAGTCAGAGTTTTCCAATTTTTTTTTTTTTACTGTGCCAACATTCCACAGGGGGTAGGTTGAAAAGCTTTCATTGTTCCAATTCCTATAAGAGAAGTTCAGGATGGAACATAATCAATGTATTCAGGGCCACTATACAAATGACCCACGAAAAATTGTCTGTCTGTCTCTCTGCAACCAATCTGCCTCAGATTCCCTAGTAGCTGGGATTACAAGCATGGCACACACTACCATACCTGGGTTATATCTTTTTTCTTTTTTAACTCTTTGCCTCTAATTCTTATTTGCCCATTTCATGTTGAATTTCTACTTAATTTGCTCCCTCTCTTTCTTTCTGGATTTACCCATTCTCTTCTTCTAATTTTCTTTTTTCTCTCGTTGTTCTCTGTTTTATGGCTCTTTTTTTTCCTGTCTTCTCCTTTTGTTTTTGTCTCTTTTTCTACCTCTCCTGCCTTGAATTTTACCGCTCCTGTCTTCCTGGCTTTTCATCTGAGGGTGGTTTTACTTTCTACCAGTAGAGGGAGACATCATAGTTTTTCTTTTTTCTCTTACGCTTTGTTCTGTGTGAACATTTCAACTAACACCAAGAAGTGTTAGGTATGTTTTAATTCATCTAACCAGTTATGTAATCATGACATAAACCATCCTAACCCCCAGATTTTTGGCAATGATACTCCATCTACTATGAACAGTGAATTGAGAAATTCATGTAGTCAGTCCAAAGCCAGTTCTTTAAAGCTCATACTTAGCAATTATTGGATTGAATCGTATGAACTTGCCATATTTAAAGGTTAAATGCTGAACAGGGACAGAAATGAAGCTTGATCTCTAATGAGAGCTTTCTCTTGAACCCATGAAAATGCTGTCTGCTGTGCTAGAGTGTGCCGTACTCACAGTAAGTTACCACGATGGCTAGTTTACTGCCCAAATGAAGAGACGACATTCAACTTGCAAAGAAATTTATGGCTTCAGATATTCGGTTGTCACACACTTAGTGCTTAATGTTACAATTTTAAAACTCTGCAGAGATCAGTTATTTTTCATTTCTGCAGACTTTCATATAAATTTCTACCTTTGGAAAACATTTTATAATAGCTGATTTATTGTCCAAAATAAACCTAGTGAATATGTCAACACCAAGTGTCATCACAATCCCATACTTGAAATTGCATTATGGAGCTACAGTGATTAGAACAGCATGACACTGTCATAAAACAAGCATGCGGATCAATGGAACAGAACAGACAAAGCAGAAACAACCCGAGGCACATACTACTATATGATCTTTTATAAGGCCAAAAACATATACTGCAGGAAAGATAGCCTCTAGATAGCCTCAATGGAAAAGATTGAGTCTAGATTCATGTATTTTATTACATACTAAGCTAAAATATAAAATGGATCAATGATGGATGTTAGAACAGAAACAATCTGTTGGGAGGTAAAGTAGGAGAAGCTACTGAGGACATAGATGTAGACAAAGATTTTATGAACAGAATCCAAATGGCTCATGAAGTAATACTGAGAATTGATAAATGGGATCATATCAAAATAAAGACTACACAGCAAAGGGAACAACAACAGAGTGAAAAGGCGATCTACAGAATGGGAAAAATTGTTTGCCAGGTATTCCTGGGACAGCAACTAACATCAAGCATGTAAGAAAGAACACAAAAAGTTAGACTTCCACAAAAAAAATCCAGTAAAACATGGGCAACTGAAATAAATAGACATTTCTCAGAAAGAAGTAGAAATAGTCATTAAATACATACATGAAAAATGCTCAGCATCCCTGGCTATCAGAGAAATTCGGATAAAAACTACATCAAGATAATATCTTACTCTAGAGAGAACGGCTAGCATAAAAAAATTTAATAGTGACACATGATGGCAAAGATCTAGGGGAAAAAGAACTGGTGGGAATATAAACTAGTACAACTTTTATGGAAAAAAAAAACATGTGGAGATTCCTCAACAAACTAAAAGTAGAAATTCCATTTGATTCAGCTATTCCCTAGATTAAGATTATCATAGTACAGTGATACATGCATAGCCATATCTATAGTACCACAATTTATAATAGCTAAATTCTGAGGTTTTTTTTTTTTTTTTTTTTTTTTTTTTTTTTTTTTTTTTTTTTTTTTTTTTTTTTTTTTTTTTTTTTTTTTTTTTTTTTTTTTTTTTTTTTTTTTTTTTTTTTTTTTTTTTTGGTTGGCTCAGGCTTCTTTAAGGGTAGGTCTGGTAAGGTACAAGGAGCTGGAATCAAACCGCGGTATCCTGAGCCTGACAGCATCTGCATAAGCAGGTGCTTGAACAACTGAGCTAACTGGCAGGACCCCTATAATAGCTAAATTCTGAAAAGAGTGCATATCTCTATCTATCTATTAACAGATGATATGGATAAGAAACATGTGGTATTTATATAAAATGGAATGTTACTATGCTATAAAGACAGACAAAAATTGAGGTATTTATAGGAAAATGGATGCAACTTGAGAACATCATTTTAAGTGAAATAAATCAGATACAGAAACTTAAATACTGCATAGTTTCTCTTATATGAAAAAAAATTCTCATACACACATGCACACAAATAAAGAGCAAAATAGGAGAAAGGTAAGTAAGGACAAGTTTATATGCTACCCAAATTAACTAGTATGCTGTTTGCAAAAATATTTTAATGTACTATATATACTAGGTTGCTTCATTTATGCTACTCATTTAATTTGCTGAAAAGAAAGTTTTGTGTCAGTGACTGTTTCTTCTTTGTAAGGATCTTTATGGTCTGTGTCTTATACGCTGAGTAACTACTTTAAAGATAATGATACATAATGTATTAACTATTGTTAGCTGTCTCCGTAGTTACTGCTCCCTCATTGCTGGGACAAATACCCCACCCTCGAAATGAAGGAAGGAAAGGGTTATTTAGCTCACAGGTACTGGAGGTTTCAGTCCATACTCAGCTGGCTCCAAGGCAGAGCAGCACATGGTAGAGAGCAACCTTTCATGGTGGCAGAAAAGAGCAGAGAGCAAACTGAGTAGCAGCAGCTCAGGCAGCTGGCCGGCCTCTCTCTCCTCCTTGCATTGTAATGTAAATTACCTGCCCCAGGGTAGGTTCAGCACCCACACCCTCAATAATTAATCACAAACTCCAGAGGCCTCCCCAGGACTGCTTGAGGTTTGGGGGGACACCTACACACAAACCAAAGCATTAATTAATAATTTTTGGGAAATTTTGTTTTAATTTTTCATAAAATAAAAAAAATTCTGCTAAAAGTAAAGCTAGGAGTTTTCTAGGCCATCTATACAAGTGAAATTAATTACATTTTTGCCACAATTCTGTCAAGAGTGTTTAGGCTGGACATGGTTTTGGCAGTGAGCCCCTGTCCTAGGGTTATATGAATGCTCAAGTGTAGTTACAACAGTGCCATAAACGTCTATTTATAAAGTCTAGCTAAAACATGCCGTTTAGGGGAACTGCTATTTTTTGTATCATTTTATGTATTGTTATTATTTAAGTTTGCTTCACTTATTTTCCCCTAAGATATTTTTCAGGTTGTACATTAAAAGTTATACAATTCTTATTTATAAACCATGCAGCTGATGTTTTACTCTTTTTTAAATGTATTTGGTATAGGGTCTCAGCTTGAACTCGTACTGATCGTCCTATTTTCAGCCTCCCCAGCACTGGAATTACAGGTGTGGGCCACCACACGTAGTCTCTATGGCCAACTTAGTGTGCCCAGGAGCAGAGCCAGGGCAGCATGTGGTGCCGGGGATCAAACCCTGGTCCCTACACTTGCCTAAGCAGGTACTTAGTCTTCTGAACTGTCTTGCCAGCCCTTAATCTTGTTTTGATATTGGATTTTTTTTTTTTTTTGCTATGTATTTAGTACAGGGTCTCACTACACAGATTGGATTTGTAGTGATCCTTCCTGTTTTTCAGCTTCCCCAGTGCTGGGATTACAGGCCTGTACCACTATGCCCAGCTTCTTTCACCATCTCAGCACACCCCCTGGGGCAGCAGGGCATGATATTGGATTCAGGGATGTGCCAGTTTTACATTATTGTGACAAAATATCTGAAATATTTAGTTTAAAGAGGAAAGGTTTACTGTGGCTCGTGGTCTCATAAGTCTTGCTTGATTCATGGTCATTTGGCCCTGTTCTTTGGGATAATGTAGCATACAATGGTGGGAGTGTGGGGTATAGGGGACTGGTCTCATCATGGCAGCCAGGATTCAGAAAGAAAGGGATTAGGGCTCCCCATATCCTCTTCAAGAGTCTGTTCTCCGTGACCCACCTACTGGGCTCCAGTATCAAAGGTTCTATTACTTCCCAATAGAGCTAAGGGGGATATAAAATACCAGGAAGGCAGAGGCAGGCTAGTGGGATAAAGGATATGGTGTAGAGCTAGACTAGATGCCTTCTTTGCTGGGGGCCCTACATGTCTGTAGTAAATGGCTATGTTATGCATGTCAAGATAGGAGCATTTGACTCAAAGGCTTATGAGATCACAGGTGCAGTGGGGGTTGAGAAAGGAACAAAGATACTAGAGGTGAGAAAAGTAGTGCTGGAGGCTATTGATTTCCTTAAGGCCTTGAGCATCTCTGGCATCTGTCAGATAAGATAGTAGAAAAGCTGTGCCTTAGGAGGGAGAATCATGCCCTTAAGTAGGACTCATCTTAACAAAGCTTAAAAGCATACACTGATAAGCTCTTCAGAGCTGATGTAATTTGTGAGTTGAATTCCTCCAAAGTTACAGGGGTCTGATAAACACCCTGGGCTTCCCATAAGTCTGTAGTAATAGACTACAAGTCACACAAGTTCATGGTGAGAAGCAAGAATGGAGCTTTCTCTACACTTGCAGGAAGACAACAAAATCCAGAGTCTCTCTATTATATTATTTTAAATGTCCAGTGTTCAGTAAAATATCAGAAGATGTACAAAGCAATGAGAGCAGGTGACAAAAATCAAATAAAAATTCTAGAACTAAAAAGTATAATAACCAAAATGACAATGCCTATAGACAAGCATAACAATTGGAGATGGCAGCAGAATCAGTGAACATCAAGATATAGCAAAAGAAATTAATTACCTACTTCAAAGAAAGAGAGGGAGAGGGGCAATGGAGAGGGAAGGGAGAGAGAAGAGAGGAGAGAGATTTAAGGAAAAATGCATAGAACCTCAGAGACATCCCTGGGCCAGTATCAAACAGTCTAATTTACATAATTGTGTTCTAAGAAAAAAAGGGAAATGTGACTGAGGAAGAATAAAATATAATGGGGCCAGAGAAATAGCTCAGTGGAAAAAGTGCTTGCCTCGAAAGCACAAAGTCCTGAGTTCAATCCCCGGTACCACAAAAAACAAATAAACAAACAAAACATGATGGTCAGAAGTATCACAATTTTATTAGAAACAGTGACCTCAGACCTAAAGAAACTGAGTAAACCCTAACAAAATCATAAAAGACATTATTCTTAGACTAGATCAATAATTAACTTGGCTAGCGATATGTTTCCACGTGAATGAGTTTTTTGCCTGATCTTCACTAGAATAGTTGAAGTGTTGTATATGGTTTGGACTTGGGGAAGCAAGCACAGAGAAAAGAGTTAATTGATTATAGCTCAGTACTGTAATTTATAACAGAGAAGAGATGAACAGTGTTTAACAGACACTTGCGGATTAAGTCGTAGGTTAGATTGTGGAGCTCTATTAGTCAGTTCCGCAGTCTGGTTTCGTGACTATAACACATCAGTCATCCTTCTGCAGAGAAAGCTTGCATGGTGGGACCTCTCCATCCCTGAAAGATTTCATACACTGCTTTCCCTACAAAGACCTCAGCTGAGGAGAATGATGACTAAGAAGAGCACTTTTCATGGAGTTAGACTGCTCAGGGTGAAAATGCAGCCCTGCTGCTGTTTAGCAGTGTTATGCAGTTAACATCCTGGAGTCTCAGTCTCCACAAGGGTATTTATAATACCTACATCAGACTGGGGAGATGGCTCAGTAGAATAAGCACTTGCCTGGCAAGCACAAGGGCCCCAGTTCCACAAAAAAAAAAAAAAAAAAAAAAAAAAAGAATGCGGTATAGTACCCACATCAGCTGGTTTTGTCAAGATTAAGTAAGAAAATGTGTGTAAAGCATGTAGGCCTGTGTTGGGCACACTGCAGTCAGCCAAAATCTCCTCTGTCTCCACCTCCCTGACCATTTAATGAAGTTTACTGAAACCAGGGACTACTTTAACACAGGGGATATATTTATGAACAAACAGCATTGAAACATTCCATTATTACTATTGTTATTATATTATTAGTAGTCTGTTGTCATTATTGTTATTATATTATTAGTAGAGTGTGTTTTAACACAGAACAAAATACCCACCTACAACTAAAATTTGTTAAAAGCAATTTGGTTTAAATTCTACTTTAAAGTAAGAGATTGGTAGCAGATCTCCTTCTATAAGTACATTTTTATTATGAAGAGAGAGTAAGGATAGTGGGTTAGCGGACCCAAAAGATATGGGATAAATTTGCAGTCATGTCTCTGTAAATATTTCTTTACTGAGGCACAGTATGCGTAGAGTTAACAGCAGGACTCTGGGGTCCAGTTGCAAAGTTTTCCTTAAGCAACTGACTGAATCTCCTTGTGACTTCATTTTATTAATCTGTAAAGTGGGCATAATAACAGTACTTCACTGGGTGGTGAATGTTAGCTAGAGTCATCAATATAACAGGCCTAGACTATGGCACGATGGGTCACGTGCTTCTGTGCTGTGGGAAGTGGTAAATGCACTGTTTGTGGGTGTGAATGACTTGGAAAGACGCGGGAGCGGTGAGAGAGTTTTGCTTCACGCTAGTTGTCCTGCTGTATATCACTGAATTTTCCTTCTGTCGTCCTGTTATTTCATAACTTACACCACAGAAGCCCATATATAAAAGAAGAAAACAATAAAAAGACTCATTCTGAAGGACTGGCCAAATAGTTCAGTGGATTAAAGCACCTGTTTAGGCAGATGCAGGGACCAGGGTTTGATCCCTGGTGCCATGCCAAACCAGCCCTGCCCCCGGGATGCTCTGAGATGGTGATTGAGACTGGACATAGTGGCATGCCTCTGTAATCCCAGAGCTTGGGAGGCTGAAAATGGGACAATCACTATGAGTCCAATCTATGTGGTTAGACTCTGTATTAAATACAAAAACCAAATCAAACCAAAACCTCAATCTGGGTGCCTTAATGACATATGAAGAGTGGTTGAATGGAACATTTTTGGCATGGTGATAGAATAGAATGAGTTGGATTAATCTCTGCTCAATGGATAGGGATGTGCACTAAAGGGATCCTTGAAGGTCAATGTTTAGCTAGAATTGGTGGAGGACCACCTGAGCAGTTGTTCTTGAAAGAAGAGTAATTGTCTCCATTTTGCGTGAGCACCAGATCCCTAAAACATTAGCTACTATCTCAATAGCATAGTGCAAATTACTTTCTCTGCATATGGCAGAGGTAAATGTAGGCCACCTACCTAGCTCAGCTCACAGTACTTACTTACTTCCACAATTCTCAGTCATTCTTCCTCAAGCCACTCCTCCACTGAATAAAATCCAGACGCCAACCTGGGTCAGCCTCTTTGTTCTGGAAAGCCATCTTCATGGCTGGACTTAGGGCCCCTCGGCTCCACAATAATTATAAATAGGTTTGAGTGTCTTTACTTTTGCCCTGTGTTGCACTGAGAGTGGTAGATTGGAATTAACTTGATGGGATTCCAATAACATATCTTTGTTTACAAATATTGACTTCTTGGACCTAGATGAGAACCTGGAGGGGACTCCTACAGAAATCCAGTGGTGAAAGCCTTTGTTCAACATAGCTGGGTGATGCCTTTTAGCCTGATAGCCCTAGAGCCCCAGGTATTGGGCATTTCTCTTTTGGATGGAGTAGGATCTAAATTCCAAGCCTACCATATGGTCCCACTTCTAACCTTGTGGGGTCACAAGGGGCCCATCTCATCCCCCTCTGCAGATATACTAATGTTCTTGGAGTGTTCCACCAGTATGTATGAGGCTTGGGACCAACTCTGTCCAGCTTTAAACAGAGAGAACCTACATGGCTCACAGCAAAGACAGGCTGGGAATATTAAAAAGTAAAAGAGCTTTAAGTCAGTTAGACTTTCAAATGTATCTATTTATGAGCAATTTACTTAATTTGTAATTGGTAACGATTTCTGTGTCATCAGATGTGTGCTTGGGAATTCTTATGAAGCGAGGAACACCAAGCTACAAATCATTTCTAAGATGTAATGAAATTTTCATGAGTGCTAAATTTAACAATTAATGAGGTTGACATATTCATGAGTCTCATAGACATTAAACATTTATTAATTTTAATTTTGCCATTTTCATATTTTTGATCTTACAATCTTTTTTCCAGGTCTCAAAATTTTGTAATTCCTGGAAAAGTGCATAGGCAAGTGCCTACTGTGTCTAAGGGCAAATGGCCATGGCCTCTGCTGACCTATGGATTAACTGCACCTTACCAGAGCCATTACTTCCTGAGGCCACGTGGCTGTAACATTGCACCAAAGAAAACTGTCTAGTTCAAAGTTCCATATTCAGGAAAGATGAGGCTTTTAGCAGATGTGGCAAAAATCAAGAGTAGAAGGAATGAGGAAAAGAAGACAGGAGCAAACTAATATTTGTTCAAAATCTCTCATGAGTGAATCCATAGAGGAGGAGATTTTCACACACATTAATTGGACCTCTAACGTGCACCTGCTATGCAGTAAGCCCTGAGTTATAGAGCGGTGATGGAAACATGAAATGGTCTAACCCCAGCCCAGGGATGTGGGCGTCACCATCCCATCTTTCATTTCACGGTTTATGAATTGAAGATTGTTGGTATTAAGTGACATGTTCAAGACCACACAGCCCCAAGTGTCACAGCTGGGTTCTTGATGTCATAGACCTTTGGTGGCTCTCTGCCATTTCTTGCTGCATTCAGCACCTCAATATGTGCATTTGCAAAGCTTTCTCTTCATTTATCTTTCAGAATTCCTCTGCTCTATAGTCCTAAGTAGTATTCAACTAGACCAAGAAACTTGATTGACAATTTATATGATAATTTTTTTTTTTTGGTTGTACCAGGGATCGAACTCAGGACCTTGCCCTAGCCAGGCAAGCACTTATTCCACTGAACTATCTCCCTAGCCTGACAATATATATGATGTTGATTAAAAAGTAGTCTTCCAGTATGTAAGATAAACTGAAATTAATATCTTAGATTATTCTTATGAATATGAATAAGTCTTGTTTTGTTTTTTATATGCCAGAATGGGTGATAGGTCTAGGGTAACTAATAAAACAAATTCACATTTCCATTTTTCAAAGTAAATTTTTATCAACCGTATCATCTGTTATGGCTTGTGTACAGATGTTTTTTCAAAGTTTCATGTGGTCATAGGTGGTGCTTGTCATGTGAGATGCTGAGATTAAAAGTGTGATGCTTGGAAGCCGGGCGTGGTAGCGCATGCCTGTAATCCCAGCACTCGGGAGGCTGAGGCAGGAGGATTGTTGTGAGTTCGAGACCAGCCTGAGCTACAAAGTGAGCTTAAAGCCAGCCTGAACTGCATAGCGAGACCCTGTCTCAAAAAGACAAAAAAAAAAAAAAAAAAAAAAAAAAGTGTGATGCTTGGATCAAGGGTGTGGGATTACTAAAGTAGCCATTGATTGGTTTGGAATAGTTCTTAGTGTGGATAATGGGAAATTCTTTCCTGCTGACTGCTATCTGTGTTCAGGGCGGGTACCTTGGATATGATGCAAACGTCAGGAAGAGGGCTGCTGTAATTGGCTTTTTGCTAGCTGGCTCACTGTTTCTTGCATCCTGCTTTGCTGCCTCCTGCCAGCCATGAGCTGATCTCCCCTGTGATGCATCTCTGCCATGTTACCCTGCTTTGGAACCACTCAGTTATGGACTGAAATCTACAAACTGTGAGCCAAATAAACCTTTCCTCCTTTAATTTTGGGTGCCAGAATTTTGTCTTAGCAATGGGAAAAGTAACAAAGATATCTCTTTCTCTACTCCTTGAGCTTCCCATACAGCTGCTAGCTGGGCACCTCTCCACCACTGTCAGATATCACAGGCTCTAAAGTACATGTGCCACGTTGCCTCCCCCTAACTTGCCTCCCTTGAACTCCCATTGCCAAGCTAAACAATCGCCTCCCTGCTTCTCGCCCCCAGATCTCAACATCAATTCGATTCTCTGCTCTGGTTGCCTCTTTTCTGACTCCACCTCTGCTGTCCCAGAAGTCTCCTGGTCACTGCATCCCTTGTGAGGGCTTTCTCTCCCCACCCTGCTGCCACCCAGTTCAGCCGAGTTTTCCTCCTACCCCACACAGTCCCTGTGCAGGCAGAAACACCTCAGCTAGCTTTCCACCCAAAATGAAGGTATTGCTTGCTGAGTCAAGGCTCTGTAAGGGCTCCCCACCTCTTACAAAACAAAACACAAGCCGGTTACAGGTGCTGAGGTCCTTCATGCATTTCTTCTCCTATCCTAGTTCCCCCAGGTCCCTGGTTCCCAATTCACACTCTCTCTACCCTCTCTTCCTTGCTCCTGCAAACACCAGACGGACTCACCCTAAATACATCTCTCTTTTTGTATTTGCTGTGCTTGGAACTTTCTTCCTGCTGCAGTTTGGGTCCTGAGTGTCTTCCAAAAGCCCATGTGTTAAAGATTTGGTCCCCAGTGTTGCACTGTTAAGAGGTGGCAGAACTGTTAGAAACAGAGGCTTAGTGGGAAGTCCTTAGGCCACTGAAGGTATGTCTTGAAGGGAACTATGGGGCTCCCAGGCACCCTTCTCTTCTTTTGCTTCCTCGTTGCAAGCTAAGTGATTTGTTCCACCACACAGTCGGGCCATTGCCACACCACCACTAGGCCCAGTAGCAAAGCATCTACCTGATCATGGCCTGGAAGGTCTAAAATTATGAGGCAAAACAAACTTTTCTCCTTGTAAGTTAATTATCTCAGGTGTTTTATTACAGTGGCAGAAAAATGGACTAATGTACTTTAGACCTTTGGTGGCTAATCCACTACCTATTTGTTAATATTTAATTCAGATGCCATCTCCTCCAGGAGGCTTTGCTTGACACCCACGTGTGCTTTTTTGAGGTCCCACACCAACACCCCACTTTCTAGCACACATTTTGTTGAAATTTTCCTTATATACTTTTTACTATGCACCATGTGTTAGTTGAACTAAATTGAAACAGAGGTTTTTAAGACAATAGGTATTTTCTTTGTGTCCAAACAAAAGCAACAAATAAACCAACAACAACAACTCAGAGTCCTTCCACACAACCCATGCTTGGTGAATTTGAAGGTTCCTGAGTCACTGCCAGTTTTCAGCACCGGATCCTATTTAAATCACCGTTAAGACCATAACATTCCAATGCCTGTGCCTTGGCCTCCAGTTCTGCCTTAAATTGACTCAAATCAATATAGAGAGTCTGACCAGTATCTCTGAGTGTGATGGACCCTGGATTATGCTAAGCTGTGTTCTCCAACCCTAGAGATGTAAGGGCCATTTGACATCAGCTTTAGGGCTTTTGAAATAGAAACACAACTTGTAGTGCAGAGCATCCAGGCTGTGTACCACTCCCTCTGTGTATTTGAGAAAGCTACTCAGTATCCTAAAGCACCAGTTTTGTCTATATAGGCTAGAGATTTTTTGCCAGTTGTTGTGGGGGATTAAAGGAGATGATCCTTGAAATATGTTATCCACACTCTGGCCATTGCCAAAGATGCTAAGATCACGGTGTAGTGGTCTACAAAAAACTTGGATCCATTTTTAGCATGGTTTGAAATCCACCTTGTGATTCTGACTAACTCAACAGTAAAGGATCCATGTGTTTGTTTTCACAGCTCTCTAACTAGGGAATGGAATGTAAACCTCAAGGGGTCTGGTCCTGATGAGATGCTCACTTTGTCATGATCGTGGTTGGCATGGCTGGCACAAGGAGTTGAAGTAAGACAAAGGAAAGGAATGCTACAGTTGCCCCCAAAGAAGTTTTATCAGGCTTGAAATATTGTAGCTCATTTCCCCCTATTTCAACAATCCCTGGAAATTTCTGGGGAATTATATTTGTCTTGGCCCTCACATTACTTAAACCAGAGAGAAAACAGAGCAATCAGTAAAGACCCTGTCATCCACGCTGGGGTCCAACTGGTAGAGGTACCAGCTATCTCTGCTAGAGGAGTTACAAACATTGTGTAAAACATTAACAAAGCGCAAAATACTAACTTCCCTCTGCAGGGCTTACTGCACATGTTCCTTTCCTCTCCTTTTCATCTAGTTAATAATAAAAAACTACTGATGTAAGACAAATGAGACATGGGCAATATATGAGAGAACTTAGATGAAATGAATAAATTCCTAAAAAGACATTAGTGCTGAGACTGGCCTGAAAAGAAAGAGAAAAATCCAAATAGATCTATAGCAGGAAGAGAACAAATTAGAAATTCAAAAACTACCCACAGAAAAGCATAAGACCAGAAGGCTTTGCTGGTGAATTCTTCTAAATCCTTCGAGAAGGATCAAGACAAATTCTTCACAGAACAGAAATAGAACAAATACTCCTCAACTCTCTCTATAAGCATAGTATTACCCCCTGATACCAACACCAGACAGAGATTTCATAAGGAAAGGAAACTGCAGATAATATCTCTCAGAATATGACTACAAAACTCAATAAGATACTAGCAAATGGAATCCAGCAACGTATGAAAATGAATATATGTTACAAGCATGTGGGATTTATCCCGGAAGTGCAAAAACTATGAAACAAATTAGAAAAGCAATGAACAATCTACTCTTAGGGCAGTTCTGGTATGCAGACCAGACGCGGCACACCGTGGTCCTACGGCAAGTTCTGACTTACTCAGTTTTGGGTCTATGGAACAAGATGTTTAAGGTGACATGAAAATAGCCGAGGATCACGGTTTGCCTTCTAGGAGGATCAGGGACTATGTAGGGACAGAGATATTCTGACAGATTAAGCTGCAAACCCAAATCTCTGTGATCAGAGAGCCACAGATGGTTTGGAGTTGGCCAAAGCTTTATACACCAATTACCCCAGGTCCTTTTCGTAGGACACTGAGGGCCAGAGAAGTCGATGGCTTGAGATTTGGAGCCTGGTGTCCACCTCAGCTCTTATCTTCAGTCCAATCGTGTCCATGTTGTCCAGTTGTTCAGTTACCTTGGCTGATGACCCATGGTCATCAGAAGATGATAACACCTAACACTTATATAGAATTTATCTTGTGGTAGGCAGGGCTTGAAGTGTTACACTAGTATTAACTCACTTGTTTGTCACAGAAACCCTCCTAGGTGAGGATGTCAATGTTCCCATTTTATAGATAAAAACACTGAGGCAGAGAGATTAAAAACTTGTCAACATCATCTAGAAAGTGGCAGCAATCTGATTTACGTACTATTAGTTCTTGTCCCTTTTTTTCCATTTTAGGAGAGGGTAAGCTGAAGAAGGCAGTTTAGAGCTAACTGCTGGCTGTTTCTACCATGTTCACCATGTGAAATGTATTTCTCTATAGAGCTTTTATCATTGCTGGGACGTTGAGGGTTCAGGTCCCAATTCTACATGGCTGTGCCATTACTGAATCTGGAGCAGTGCTCGTAGGTTTACAACTCCTAGTATGTTCAGATTTCTTGTCTGACAAGGACAAGGTAGACCATGGTGCTCCTGACAGAAGGCTCCTTCATTTGGGGTCCATGTATATTAGGGACAGAGCCTAATCCAGACATTACACACAAAATGGTGTGTGCCAGAGTTCATGAAGGAGCAGTGTTCAGGTGTCACTGTCTGGCACGGCTCTGTGGTAGACTTGGTCTTGCTTGTTCTTTTTCACCCATGGAGCTTCTCAAGCCTTTTAGTAGAAGCTACTGAGGGAGTCCTGGGGACAGTGTGGAAGAGGCTCCTGCCTTCTGGGTGTGGAGACACTGAGGCAGCTGTGGGAGGCACGCCGTGCACCTGTGCTCAGGAGTGCGGGGTGGAGTCTGAGGGCACTGTCAGTCAGGGTGGTGTCTCAGGCCACAGGTTCTGTTGAGGCTCCAGTGGGGCTCACAACGCCCGTGGCCCCTGGGTCAGCTCTGATGAGGCCCTACCTCAGGTCCAGGACCCAGCCCCTTCTCTTTTCTGCCTGTCACTTTGCTCTGATGTCACACTTAGCTCTCTGTCTAGTGGCCCACATCTATCCTCACCTCCATGTGCAGCAGAGAATGGAGGGCGAGGAGTTTGGGCTTTCATGTCCTTGTCTTCATGCTTCCTGGAAAAGTATCTATGCACATGGGTGAGCAGACACCTTACAGCAGACCTATGCACTGAATGGAGCCCCCAGAGATTGGCTTGCAGCTGGTTCACTATCCCAGGCTGCATGTTTGCCTTCACAGGGTCCTCTTCCCAGTGTGATGGTATCTAAGCCCTAGGCCACCAGGGCTACCATCTGCTTTGGAGGTGGCTTTCCGACTGGAATAGCAACTTCACCTCAGCCATTTCTGTCATGCTAACACCCTCAGTGGCTTGGCCTTAGCTGGAGCCATCCTGCAACTCTAGGCTGGACTCTAAAGGTAAATTTGATGAATTTGGCTATTACAGAGGCATAGAGGAAGCATTAAATCAATGTTTGTTAAGTTAATGAATTATGTCCCATTCCATTTTGATCTGAAGTAACTCTCTGGTGACAGCATCTCCAAGGTGGCCTTTGCTCACTTTTCAAATGTTCAGAATACACAGAGCACATGTGGGATCAGTGAGACTAACAAGTCCACTGATGTCAGCATGGCCTGCTGCCGCCCAGTGGTCTCCTCCAATGAAGGTTTACAATGCTTCCTTCAGCATCTGCTAACATAGTGGCCCCATGTCTACACCTTGAGGGTGTGTGTGTGTGTATGTAGGAGGGGGAGTTGTACCTTGTTAACCTCATAGCACAGGCCTCTAGCCTATTCCTCAGCACATAGCAGAAGCCGGCAGAATTGCTGGACAAATGGGAGATGCATGTGTGAACAGACGCACGCCCAGATCTGCAATCAGGGTGCACCAGCCAGAACTTGGAGAACTGTTGGTCCAGGGCCTTCCCTGGGCACTGGCAGACAGCTGAGGCTGGCTTCTGAGCACAGCAGACTTGCCTACAATGCTTGTGTATTGTAAGAGCATGTGTGTGAAGTGACTACAGGGTCAGAGTCATCAGACAGACTTTAGTTTTTAATTAGTGGCTATGCTCCCTTGAGTAGGTGATCAATATCATCAATATCCAGCTTGAAAAAAGTGGGCAACAATGTTTCACTGTTGGTTTAGGATCAAATGGGATCTGCACCGTCAAGCACCTAGAACATAGCTGGTGCTCTGTAGATCCCATTCCTTTTCTGTGAGCCTGTCTCTCATTCTCATTTTCTTCCTGTGAAACAGTGGGGGCCAGTGACCTTCTGGTCACTTATGTAGGGTACATGTACACAACAAGAGTTCCCTGGTCACTCATGAGGGGAATGACAAGGACTGCGGTGTATACATACTTGCTTTTAAAGGAGATTCAGTATGAGCAAAGTGAAGCAAAGCAACACAAGACACAAACACTAGTAGCACATGAGCCCCAGCACCCCTTTGCTGGTGGCTGGAGCCAGGAGGGTGATCGGGAACAAAAGCCTTTCCTCAGCTCCAGCTCTTAGACACAGGCTGCAGACCACCAACCTTCACCTAGTGGTTTTCTTACATAGAATCAAGGTGCTCCAGGGTGCTGTCAGTCCTGGTTTACCCCGTTAACTCCTGGGTCTACACTGCATGGAAACTGCATGGCTGATTTGGGTCTACAGTCAGTGCTAGGGGTTGGGGGCATAGGACTGGCTCTTTTGCCAGAAATTCAGAAAGGTGGATTTTTTTATTTTTTTTAGCAAAATAGAGAGTCACTGCCTTCCAGACACCTGAGGAACTTAAGGCCCTGAGAGTCAGGACCTACAGTGCTGCCCCTAGAGAGACTCCTGTCCTCTACCCCACTCCCTTTCAAACCAGAAGCCAAGCCCATTCCTTGCTGCACTATGTACATACTGTGTGTACACAAAGGCAGTTTTTGCTGTGGATGAAGGAGCACATGGCCAAGTTATTGACACTAAGGGATCTAAGATTTGGGCTGAAAGTAGGCCAAAGGGTAGCCACTGTACACTATCCACTGTACACAAAGTGTGTGTGTGTGTGTGTGTGTGTGTGTGTGTGTGTGTGCGTATGCCTGGCGTGGTCAGTCCCAATCAGTTCTGAGGATAGGCAACACAGGAAATAGACTACCACGCAAGCTTGGCCCTGGAGGGACAGCTGAGTCTTGTTTCTCAGTGGCACACCCTGATTCCCACCAGTGGGTCTCTGTGGAGCAGAGGTCTTGTACAAGTGCTTCCCTAATATGACAGGACACCACCATGTCCCAGTGGCCATGGCCCTTTACTTGGTATTGCCTCAGTTTGCTGTTCTACTTTCCTCAGGGAAGCCTGTTGAGTCCCAGAGGAGTCCCAGCAGACCCTGCTGCTTAGATGCATGGCTTGTTACTGGGTTAGTGAATGCATAAGTGGTCAAGAAGCGCACAAGGCATCCTTACCATGTCACTCTGTGACTGCATGGCTCCGTACATGGTGATCCCATTGGAGGGTGCTGCTGGTTGTGGGGTGTCGGGCTGGATGTAACCTCTTCTGTCAATCAGGCTGCAGGAGAGAAGACAGGGGAGAGTAAAGGAGTGGGGGGGGGGAAGCAAAGATGACAGTGACATGATTTAAAAGTCCAGAGCTGGGTTCCCTTTTTTTTTTTTTGGTGATAGCCCCATTTCTGGCATCTTAGAAGGTACCGTGCTCTTTTCTACATAAAGCCAGTGATCAAACTCTGCCACTCTTCCTTTAAAAGGCCAGTGGCCCCGGTTGCCTCTTAAGCAGGTCCTTGCATCTCCTTATTTGTCCTCCCATTGGTTGATCTCCTTATGCTGCCACACTCTGTCCCTAGCTTTCCTGTCCAGCCTTAAGTCCAGTTTCTCTGTACACTCATTCAGCAAGCATGTCCCGAGCAACTGTCCTGTGACAGAGCCCCTGCGGCTTCCTGCATGTTTTGCACTTTGTCTCCTCTGTATTTCTGTTTAAGCCTTTTTTTTTTTTTTCCTGTCTGAAGTCAAATTTCATCCCATTCCACTGTCCACTGATGTTGGCTCAACAAAGAACATGATTGGTTGAATTATGCAAAAAGACAGGTTGATACCTCAACCCTCGTATCTCTGAATATGACCTTATCTGGAAATAGGATCTTTGCAGATGCACCTGAGTTCCTACTTGACTGAGGACAGTCTGAATCCAATGTGACTTGTGTCCTTACAAGAAAAGACAAAGAAACAGGGAAGACAATACTATGGGAAGGAGTAGAGACACACAGGGAGGACCCCATGTGACAGACAAGTAGATGGGAATGATGTATCTATAAGCCAAAGAAGGTGGAGAATGCTAAGTAGCCAGCAGGAGCTGGGAAGAGAAAACAAAAACAAAAACAAGGAAGGGCCCCCTTTCATGGCTAACACCTTGAATTTAGATTTCTGGTCTCCAGACCTCAGCCCCACCCAATTTCTGGAACTTTATTATGGTGCTTTCAGAAAGCTACAGAGGGCTGTGCAGGGTGGAGAGCTGCAGGCCAGAGGTGAGGGGAAGGAGTAAGTGACCGTGGGGAGTGAAAGCCTGTCCTGTGTCAGGGGAGTTGCAAGTGGAGGTTCTCAGCAGAATCCCTGGGAGAGGACCTGCTGGCCTCAAAGGCCCCCAGCTTGGGCACAGAACCCAGTGCTAAGTGACAGTCCTTAAGGAGCCTCCCCTCCTCACTGCTGGGGAGGCTGGAAGAGTGGGACCGGTTGGGAGGCAGTGCTCCAGGGGAGGAGGGATGCCACAGTTCCCAATGGGGTAGTGTGAGAGAGTGAAAAGTACTTACTGTACTTCCAGTGAACTCAGGTTGGGAGTTATTCACTGACATACCACTATTTTGGAGGAAATTAAAGTGAGTCCTCCCTTCTTCCCTGTTTAAGTGACAAAAGGAAATTAAGAAACATGGGGGGTTTCACCCAGGAACAGAAAAAGAACTGGGTTACCAAGGCAGTTTGCAGGGACAGCAAGGAGACACGGCCACATGGGACTGTGTCCAACCTGTTTGCTACAGCAGCCACTCACACACCCGGGACTGTGACTGGGTGCAGGGCCAGTGCAGCTGGCACGTGCTGTATTATTCCCTGGTCCTTGCCTGGACTCACAAGCCCTCTGCATAAGTCCTTGCCTTCTCCCTTCACCTCTCTCTCGTCCTTGCCTTACCTTGCTCCCTTCACCCCTGCAAACAAAATGATCTGTTGTTCTTTCCTTTACCAGGGCCCTTTGCACATGCTAAACCCTCTGTTTGTCAAAATGCTCCTCCCTGCAATTCCCCCTCATCCTTTAGGATGTAGGGCAACCTTGGTCCATCTCCCAGCCACTCCCTGTCACTGCACCACTGCCTATTGACTGTCTATGTGGCCCATGTGTGGCTCATGTGGCCCTGTTCCTGGGTGCCCAGCACTGAGATCCGCATGTGCCCAGGAAGCAGCAGCTCAAGGAGTTCTATTACTGGTCTGACCCAGACAAACGGGGCCACATAAGACCCACTATTGGCTGGTTCTTGAGGCCTTCTCTTTTCTAGTTTTCTGCTCCTTCTGCTGGACTGCTTTGAGGATTCCCCTTCTCCAAATCTGGCCATCCTCAGCAATTGCCTCCTACCTTTCTAACAATATACAGATATCAGGTTGTGGAGCTTTGCATCCCTGACACACAGGCTCTCAATACAACAGAGACATGTTTGCACATGGTGTTTATAACACACTAGAGGCAGCCCTAGGCTTGTGGGGACACTAGTCAGCAGGCTGGCCTGGCGGGGGGGGGGCATGAAGATCCTGGACTACTCAAGGGCATCAAGGTGGGGTGAGGCAGACAGAGGGAGGAGAATGCAAGGTGACAGGAGCAAGAAGCAGAGAGGAAGGACCCCTTCATACCTTTCTGGGGCAATCCTTGGGAGCCCAGGAGCAAGAGCAGCAGAGCCCGGCCCTTTTCCTGAGAACACCCTGAAGCGGGTAAGAGTAACTCAGTAGGAGGCCTTGGGGCTGAGGCCACTCCAGCACTCTGAGTCCCTTCATAACCAAGTGGAAACTCAGCTCTATGTGACCTACTAGCCAGCCAGGAACCACCAGCTACCCTGTAACCAGGGGCTTTGAATGGCAGTCACCTAGACAAGGCTTCCGCTCCCTTTAGTCAATGAGTCATCTCCTTTCTTTGCTTCCCTTCCCTTGTACAAACCTCCTCATGCCCCTTCTGTGGAGCCCCAAGCCATTTATGGACCGGAGCTGCTGGATTCACGAATTGTTACCTGCTCAGATAGATTCTAATATTTTGATGTGCCTTAGTTCCTTTTGGAAAAACAATTTAAGCAGTTCCAAAGGGAGGGCCATCCTTGGTTCTTTCCCTGCACTCTTACGTGTATTTTGGATAAGCAGAGATGGCTATGTTCTTCATTATAACCCTCCTCCACCCCCACCCCCACCCCCGTTCAACTCCGGCAGCCTTCCCCTAGTATTGAAAAACACGCCAACAGAAAGCAATGTAAAAGGGGGGAGTCAAGCACTTCCTGAGAAATTTCCTGTCACAAGGAGCCCAGAGTAGGAGGCCTGGGCGGGTCTGGGGCTCGCTTCATGAAGAGCTGGTGCCCACCAGGTGGGCCTGACGCCTGCCGAGTGGCCTCTTTCTAGGTCTTGCCAGCCTCTTCCTGCCAGCTTCCCACAGTGATGCCTCTGAGGAGCACATCGGGATCTCCTATTATACCCAGTTCAGTGAGGAGGGAGGCATACTGGGCTCTCAACTTTCCAGAAAACAGCAGAAGGATCCCCTGCTGGTCCCCCTGTGACCCCAAGGTGATTCGCAGCAGCAGCCAGTTCCTGAAGGACCTTGGACATACGTGGGCTGGGGCTTCCAGTCGCTTTCACTTCCCTAGCGAGGGTTCTCCCAGGCTGGCAACAAGGTGAGATGTGCATGCCACAAGCACACTGCAGTGGAGTGCAGACATCAGTGGCCTGCGAGCTTTCTTTGTGCCTTACTGATTTGGCGACCAGCGAGATGAAGTAGCAATACATTGGAAACACCTCCAGAAACTCAACCTGGCATGCTCGCTCAATCGATATCTGTTGATGATTAATCTGTGGGAAATTTTCTACATGGATTATAACTCACAGATCATCAAACATTGATTGTAGTTTTAACTTGCTAGGCTCTGACCTGGAGGTAGCATGAATCTGTGGTTACACAAATTGGTTTGTCCACTAGCTGTATGATCTGGGGCACTTGATTTAAATTCTGTGCCTCAGTCTCTCCATCTGTAAAATCATAGACATTAATATCTACTTCACAGGGACTTAGTGAGATTTTTAAAGTCAACACACAGAAAGCATTCAGAGTAGAGCCAGACACTAGTTCAGTACATGTCCGCTATTGCCATGGTTGATATCAACTTTGTCCCCACAGTCCTAGGTACTCTAGTGTTTGCTTCTACAGCTTGTGTAATTGTGTCCTACATGTGCGCCCTGGTCACCTGCCATGTTGACCACAGCTCCCTGCTTGTCACAGGTGCTCCTTGTTGATAATTAACAATACCATGTGCTTCAGTTTTCCTATTTGAGATTTTAGAATATTTTCCTCCCAAATCAAGACCAAAAAGATGTAAAGTGTGAAAGCATGTTCACAACAGACCTATAACACGTGTGTCTCAAATCACAGGGGTTCCGATTTGAATTCCATCAGCTGACGTCAGCTTAGCACTGTGGTTCAAGCTGGCGGTCATGCGTGGGTGTGGCCAGCTCCTCATGGTAGGAGCCAGGCCTCAGCTTAGGTAGCTTGTACTGACGCAGCTAGAGGGCTTTGCTCAAGACCTGCTCGGAGCATGATGCTTTCTGAATCTTACCTTGGAGAGATGGGCCCACACAGGGCAGCACAGCAATTTGTAAAGATATTTCCGTAGCTGTAGGGATTGTAATTTTCTTTACCTCTTTTATTTGACCAAGATCCTTTAATCTGAAAGAAAAGGAGCATCAGTGATAACACACAATATCCTTCATTCAGATGCCACAGTTTAAGCAAACCGGACCATGATACAAACTCATGAAGAATGTACATAAACTCTACTCATTTCTTCACCAGGAAAGACTGAGGTACTTTCTAAAAGAAAATGGTTGTTTTACCCCAAACTTGGAAATATCCCAAACAGTGTCTTAAGTGAGACTTTTGCACACTCACATTTGGTGCCCTAAGGAGGAGTTAGATGAACAATAGCTAAAACGTTAATGAGACACCCAAACTAGCCCTTTAGACTGTAAGAATTCAGTTTGGCTACAAGAGCCAGTCCTGCAGACTCTAATGTGCATAGTTAACAAATCAAATCAACTATCTCAATAATCTTTTATTGCATGTATTTTCAATCAGCACCAACTTTTCTCAAGCTTTTATTGAAGGAAACCTGACTTATTTTGAGGCACTTTCATTCATGAATATAGAGTTATGGATGCAGATTTCTATTAAAATCCAAGAAAAAAGCAATATGGTTATTTTCCAATATTATGATTCCTGTGTTTACTTTTTTTTTTTTTTTTTTTTTTTTGGTTGCATTATGTATGGGTGGAGTGATTTCCTCCAAAAGCTAAGACATTAAATCTGAAAGGCACCTAATTACTTCAAGAGTGCTATAGTTTCCATTAGGGAAAGTATGGCAAGTGGTTTCCAAAATTATTTAAAAGGAATATAACCTTCTTAGGCCAGATTACGAATTACTTTGCTAATTTTATTATCTAACAGACATGGTTAGAAAAGATTAGGGAATCCAGGCATGGAGGCACCTGCCTATAACTCCAACATTCTGAGATTCTGAGGTGGGAGGATCTCAAGTTTGAGCCCAGTCCAGGGAGTTCAGTGACTTAGTGAGACCCTCTCTCAAAATTTTTTTTAAAAAATGGGTTGGAGATGTAGCTCTTTGCAAAAGCCCTGGTTTCAATCCCAGTACTCAGAAAAAAAAAAGATTAGGGGAAGGGAGAGATGTCCAAGAGCAACATGGGATGACACACAGTGTGCTTCCGCTGTGCATCCTCTGCTCACAGGGCTCTTGTCTAGGGTGGAATGTGTGCAGGAAGCTGGCCCCTGATCTTTTCCTTCTTTTGCCTCCTCCACTGCTAACCATGGTGGAGCTGGAGACTTACATCTTCATTTGTTGTCTGGTTGGAGCTGATCAAGTATGTGTGGAAACCTGAGAGGCCAACGATGGACCAGACGGAGAAGAAGCACACCACGGCCTCCAGCACGGTGGGACTGAGTCAAGGAGGCAACTGGAGAGGAGAGGGTCCTTAGGTCCACCAAGAGTGGGATGCTTGTGGATTAGGGACTAACCCCCCTTTGTCTGGTTCCCCCGCTTCTGGCTTTGGGAAGCCTTGCCTCACTTCCTGCTGTCCCACCCACAGTGATTTTCTCTCTAACCAGAGGGAGACCTTCAAGGCAGGGACCATGTCATACTTCCCTGTCATCAACCCACAGGGGCATGTGGTTCTGTAAATGAGCGGTGGGCTCCCTGATCCTCATTTGCTGTTCTGTGGTAGGCAATGCCCTAACTGTTCTCTCTACTCAAGTTCACTTCTTGTGCTGCACAGGGGAGTCAAGGACTGAGGCCCCCTAATCAGTAAGCCTAATCCACAGCTCAGGCCTTTAATGCAAGGCCTACATAGAGGTGATGACAGTAGTGACACATGCATCTCCTCCCATTGGGATAACTTCTGAGGTCCAGAATTTTCTGCCTCAGTGGGCCATTTGTTCTTGGTTCAAAAAGGAGGAAAGAGAAGGCTGAGGGTTCTGAATTGGGGAACATTTCTCAGAGTGGCAACAGGATGGAATACTACTAACTAGGGACCTTTGGCCAGCCCCTGAGTCAGTCCCTGACATACAAGGCTGCTGGAAATGACTTCCTCTTGAGGACAGCTTGAGAGAGAAGTCAAGAGTCCCACATGATATATTAGCACCAACAGAAACAGCTGGGCGGTCCTTGACAGACGAGACTAGTCCGCCAAAAGTGTAGTACTTGGAAAGTTGAGAATTTCCTATCCCACAAGTGTTTATAAGATTCTATTTACAAGATACAGATGTTTCTTAGGAAAAAAGCCCATTAATCATGGGATGGAGGTTTAAATACACATCTTGCATTCCCTGTCAGTAAATTACAGGCGGAGGAAAGCCAGCCTTGGTGCTTCCCCAGGCTGCCAAGGATGGGCGTCACACCGATCCTGCTGTGATATGTCACCATTGATTTCTCCAGGTTGGAGAAAATTTATCTGTAGAGCAGAGAAGTCAATACATTACCCAGTGCAATGCCATAATCTGCCACAGTACAGCTGACAAATGCTACTGTCCAGCATGCAAAATGGGAGGAAAGAATGAACTCTTACTCATGGCATCACAGTAAGCTTCAGGGGCTGCTCTTAGAGAAGCAGGTGGTTGCAAGGACCCAGGGAGGCAAGGGATGCAGAGTAGCAACCTGACTGGGGCTGCCTTGGGCCAGGCAGGTCTCTACTTCTCCCCAGGGTTCACCTGGAGAGCAAATGACCATGCTGGGGGCCTGTGTGCACATGGAGACAAATGCATATGGCACACACGGTCTTGTTCTTAATGACTTTCCCACAATTCAGGGCTCCCAGATGCCCCCTGCTCCACAACAGGAGACAGCCTGGGGAAATAGTCTCGGTGTGAGTCAGATCCTTCTGGAAAGAAGAAATGAAGTCCAAGGAAAAGAATGAGGTAAACAGAGGAGAGACTGAGTAAGGGAAACTGGGCTGTGCAAGAGGCAACGATGCAGCTAAGGAGTTTGCATGGGCTGGAAGGGAAAGGCAAGAGAAAGATCAAGGGAGAGGGGGCCTGAGACTATGAAGAGAACAAAGGACAGAACCAGAGATGTGTTCACTGTATAACATGAGAGAGCCAAACTTTGATCTCAGAGATATGTATGGGTCACCAAACGTTTGTAGTCCAGGTTGAATGATGATGACATTGATGGTGAAGGCAAAACAGGAGACAGCCTGGGGATGTTCACTCATGTGGACAGTACAAGAACTGCTGTGCAAAAGTTGGCAAGGATCACGGCAGGTTGAGGGACTCCTGCCCACAATTTGGCTTCTGCTCCTTTTACAACTCTACCTACAATCACTGCCTGCATCAGGAGGCAGTGTGAGGAAGGGGGGGGGTGGATTTTAAAAGTTTACAACAACAACTAAAAAAGCAGTGTACACTGCTCATATCATGCCTGCTGCAGAAATGTTTCATCCACAGCAGGGTGCAGCGCCACTGTGAGTTCACAGCTGTGGCAAAACAAGGGAGGACATAAGATACCTTTGCTGCGCTGCTCCTAGCTGCAGTCCCATGAATCATCATTGTCACTTGTAACAAAGGCTGCCACCTCTGGTGATGCCATCACTGTTCCAAAGGCTTTGCATGGATTAACTCAAAAACTCAGAGCAACCCAAGGAGTAGTGTCATTCCCACTGCATAGACCAGGAAATGGGTAGAAAGCAATGAATTAAGTTGCAATAGTGGAGCTGGGAGTTAAATGCTAGAAGTCTGCCCTGCAAATGTGATACAATAGTCTTGCTCTGGTTCCTTTCCCAATTCTTGCTGAGAGGCAGATAGTCCTTGGCTAATCCTAATCACTGCTAGGGAAAGTTGTGAGGGATTTGAGAACCTATGAGTTCACACCCCGATTCTTTCTCAAATATCCAGATACCACATCTCACTGACCCAGTGATTACATGTTGGATGTATCTATGCCCTAATAAGACCAGGAATATGAATCTCTCTTAAATGTACCAAAACCTGTTTACTGATTTAAGAAAAAGAGAGGAAACCAGCCATCTCTGCTAAGAGACATTTGTTTAGCAGTTGTATGTTTATTGCATTAGAGATGGAGGCAATTGCCCCTGCCAGCCTCCCTCTGTCACCCCTGGTCTACTGGCAGGAGTGTTCTTGTTTGAACTCCCTGAAGCACCCAGTCTGAGGCTGTGCATTGAGCTACTCATTAGGTGCTTATACACTGAGGAGGACTGAGATGTGCTGGCACATAGGGGTCCCTCCAGTCCTTGAAACCTCAGAAATGCGTTTGGGCCCAGAGTCAAGGGCAGGGCTGAGAAGAGGGCAGAAAGGACCGGCTCCCTTCCCTTAGGGAACCAGGTCTCTATTTGAAGCTCACACAGGGGAGTGGAGATGCTGTGAGATGAAGAGCCTCAGCATCTAGAAAATTATAAAAAAATGAAAGAACCACATATTTTAAATTTGTGGCTACTTGCTATTTTCTCAGAACAAAAGCACACAAGAGCCAGCCAAATAGCTCAGCAGATTAAAGGGCCTGCAAGCAGGTACAGGGACCAGGGGTTCCATCCCGCGGCCTGCCATACTGGCCTTGCCCTCGGGGCGCACTGAAAGGCAATTGAGACTGGGCATGGTGGCATGCACCTATAATCCCAGGTCTTGTCAGGCTGTAAACAAGGGGATCATTATGAGTTTGATCTAGTAGTGAGACCTGAACAGCCTGTAGACCCTTCCCTAAAACACAAAAAGGAAGGAAGGAAGGAAGGAAGGAAGGAAGGAAAGAAGGAAAGAAGGAAAGAAGGAAGGAAGGAAGGAAGGAAGGAAGGAAGGAAGGAAGGAAGGAAGGAAGGAAGGAAGGAAAGAAGGGTGGGCCAGGGAAATGGTTCAGTAGAATAAGTGCTTCCCTGGCAAGCACAAGGGTCTGAGTTCAATCCCTGGTTCTGCCAAAAAAAAAAAGCACACAAAGGCAGTATTTCTTATAGTTTTTGGTGCCTAATTCCCCAGAAAGGCACATCTCCTCCATTAGACATGTGCAGACCTCATACATATGAGTTAAAATTCCCAACTTGTCCTGATTCCTTCATTGTGTAGACAGGGAGCCCAGGAGATGAAGTCATTCAGCAGAGTTGGTTGTGACCAAATGGAATTGTATGTGGTCTTCAGAGGACAAGGAGAGGAAGAACCTTGCTAAGATCCCTCATCACAGACTCACATGACAGCCATATGCCATGGGCCCTAAGGTCACAGTGGCAAGGCTATGATATATATATATATATATATATATATATATATATATATATATATATATATATCACATAAGCACAATCTCTTTGGATTCTTCAATAATTTTAAAAGTATCTTTTTTTTTTTTGTATTTTAGGGAAGGGTCTACAGGATGTTCAGTTTTCACTACTAGATTGGACTCATAGTGATCCTCCTTGTTTACAGCCTGACAAGACCTGGGATTACTGGTGCAGGTCACCACGCCCAGTCTCAGTTGCCTTTTAGTGCTTCCCGGGCATGAAGCCCCTGGTCCCTGCACCTGCTTGCAGGCCCTTTAATCCGCTGAGCTATTTGGCCCTCACCAATAATTTTAAAAGTATAAAAGAATCCTGAGGGGAGAAAATATGTGAATTGTTGGAATACAACAAAAAGTAGCACTGATACATATCATTAACATTTGGAAAAGATAAAGAATTTTAAGGCACATCACACCCAACAAAACCAAGTCAAAGACAGATTACTGTGCTAAGCATAAACAATATATAAGCCTCTCCAAGGAAAATAAAGGAAATATTTGTGTAATTTTGGGATTACAGTGAAAGACAAACCTAGGAGTCAATGGAAAATTTATAGACTGAGTTCATTAACAAAAATTTTTGCATAGAAAAGCAAAATTAAAAGGCAAGTAAAGATTAGGGTAATGTGCTGGCAAAACACTGAAGGGTTACTATTATTGTGCCAGTCATGGTGCTGTGCCCCTGTAATCCCAGCTACTCGGGGTGCTGAAACAGGAGGATCAGTCTGAGGCCAGCCCAGGCAACTTAGTGAGACATTGTCTCAAAATAAAAAGCGAAAAGGGCAACCTGAGCTCAATTTCCAGTACTAAAGGAAGATTGTTCTTGAGAATAAGTAGAGCACTGCCACATGAAATAGAAAAGGAACAACAAATGGACAAAGGGTATGAACCAGCGCATTGTGGTAAGATAAAAAGGCCAACAGTCATGAAAAGATGAACAATGTGACTGTTACACAGAAAACAGAAATCCAAACAATGAGATCCCACTACCAGCAAACTGACAATAACACCAAGTGCTGCTGAGGCTATAGGGACAGAGGAAGACACATGGATTTCATCTTCTTAAAGACCATTTGCAGGTTCATTAAGATTTCAAGTATGCCTGACTTTCCAACTCAGAATTCACAATTTGGTGTCAGCCACAGAGAAATCTTAACATTGGGCACAAGAGCTACGAGAAAATTCACTGCCTCATTTTTTTTTTAGCAGTAAAGACAACTCTTTAGAAATCTGAATACTTAACAATAGAAGAATAAATCATAGTCATCCATAACTTGGTATTCTGTAGAACAGTTTGAAAAGAATGAGGTGTACTGCTGTGCCAGCCCCACCCCAGAGCTCACAGAGAGGGCAATTGAGACTGGGTGTGGTGTCACGTGCTTATAATCCAGTGCTTGGGAGGCTGAAAACAGGAGAATCATTACGAGTCTGTTCTACATAGTGAGAACCTATAGAGCCCGTACCAAATACATAAAAAAAGAATGAGGTTCAAATAAGAATGAGATCTAGGACCGGGGAGATGGCTCAGTAGAATAAACGCTTCCCTGGCAAGTTCAAGGGTCTGAGTTCAAGACCCAGTTCCGAAAAAAAAGGAAAAAAAAAGAATGAGAGCTATATAATGCACATAAAATATGATATGAAAAGTATAAAAATAATGAGATCTATATAATGTTGTGGCAATAACTCTAGGAAATATTAAAAAAAAATCGTAGAACAATGCAAACAGTAAGATCCTTTTCAGGGAACAGAAGTCCCCCACTATACATATTCTAGTTCTCTGGATCCCCTGGAAGGACATAGAAAAACTGACAAGGATTGATATAGAAGAATACAGCGAGGATAGCGACACATTTTTAGTCCTGCTTCACTAACTATTGAACAGTTTTCACAATGAGAATACATTTTTTTTATATCCTTTGGGTTATTTTAAAAACCAAACAGCGTGCTTCCACTTTGCTATGTGAGGAGGTGCAGTCTGTTACTTATTCTTTATAAGATCAATAGTCAGGCCAAGGGTTAGGAGTAGCAGGAAAGCACCTCATTTCTGAGCAGAGCGGGGCTGGATTTGGAGGACTGGGATTTTGCTTTGTGACATTGAAGCGTACACTTGGGACACCATTTAACTTCTTTGCCTGGGGCAGTTGTAAGCTGTGCTAAAGACACCTGTGTGCCCTATAGGCTAGAGGCCCAGCACCAGGAGACACAGGCCTGGTAGGTTACTTTCCCATGTGGCTGTCCTTTCTGTGGGCACTCGAGCCAACTCTGAGCCTTCCACTGAAATAGACAATGCCCCTCAGGACATGGATGTCTTTCAGATAGGTGTTCCAATGAGTGCAAATTGGGGATAAAAAGGTTTCATGTGGAAAGCCTCTACAAATGCAGAATCAATTACCATGTGATTTACCAACCACAGAAAATCCTCATTTTGAGAGAGCTGAACAATAAGTCATGATTAAAAATAACTATAATCCTTTCCACGGAATGTTAATGCTATGTTACATGGGCATGCTTGTGAGTGGAAGGAGTTCCCCTTCCTGGGGTGCTCCTGGGGGATACCCAGGGTCCTGAGGCTTTCCTTGCGTGTGCATTCCTGAGGGTCTCCACCTCCGAGGAGCCCAGGAGCCTGAGAGGAGCCCCTGTGTGCCCTGACTGGCATGTCCTATCATTCCTAGCATTCACATTCTCAGGCACATGACATTTCTCCCCATTCATTTTGTGTGCAGGTAACTACAGGGAACCCTCCAGCTGCTTTCGGCTGATGCAGAGGTTCACATTTGTGTGTGGTTTCTGATAATGCTATCTCTGATACAATGCTTCAGTGAACACATCCACAGCTTAGGCTCCCGGTCTCCCACACCCAGTGCCCACGTCTCCTTACAGTGATCCTCTGTCCTGGTAACCCTAGAAAAACCTTCAGAATCAGCTTTGTCTTCTCCTTGCCCTTACCCTCCCTCTGGCCCAGATCTACTGTTCCATCTCTTCCCCCTGAGCTGATACTTGTCACCAATGCCCATCTCAGAGGCCTCTCCTCTGCTAATTTCACTGTTTTGCTCTCTGTTATAGGATGAATACTCTTGAAAATAAAACAACAATAGAAAGGAAACAGCATTGATAACGTCACTCACCTGCCAAAACAATTGTTACCTGGTGCCCCAGTGTTCAGGGTTTAGTCTTTGACACTGTCATATGGCCTTCCACCCCGTCTGTCCCTGGGCCTTCCTGCTTCCTCATCACCTGTAATGTACTTGTGTGCTCATGCTCTTAAGGGCAGATGGAGCACCCTGCCCTTCCTGATCCAGCAGCTTGCTGGGTACCCTGCACATCTTTGTTTAGCTAGTGGACCCAATGCCAGGCTCAGGATTTTCCTTGATGCACCCTTGTACCTGGCTCCAGGCCCGGCTCCCAGTCCTGGGACTCTGCTAGAACCTGAGGCAGAAGATAGCTAAGGAAAGAGGTAGGCAGAGAAGGGAGGTCTGGCCTGTCTTGAAACCCGCTTTCTGGGATAGACCAAGGAAACACCTGGGGGAAAAGGGAGTGGCCACCAGGGAGCTGCATTCTGAGACCAAACCCATTTATGACTTAAACGTTAGCACAGGACCAAGATGCCCAGATCTAAAACAATGGGAAAAGTAGCCAGACCACTTAGCTTACCCACAGGAAGTCCTGCACGTGTGCTCAGTGCTCTTCTGCTACACTCGGCTGACCCAAGCTCTAACTACCATGTCATCAACTATGCAGATTTGACCCTCCCATGTGCTTTGGACACCATGTCAGTTCCTCTAAGTGCCATAAAAGGAGAAAAAAAAATCCAACACCAATGGAGGGGCTGAGGCAAGCCACTCATTGATCAGAGTCATTTTTCAGACCAAACCCTCAGCCTCACCCTAAAGCCCCTAGCACTGAGTACTCTCAGTGCTGTGAGCTCTTCTCATTGAAAGGGTACTCAGCGGAGGGTATCTTGTTTTTCCCCTTCAAGTACATCCCTGATCTTGCTATTCGTGGATGTCTTGCTCAATTCTTTGTTTAAGACATCAGGACTCAGGCAAGACTTCCTACCCAATAATGAACCCATTATCTTCCAAAACCCTATGCGGGGTCGGTGGGCCACAGGCGCATCCCAGCATCCTTCTGACTCCAGGCGCAGTCTCCATCTTCACTTCAATGGCGCCTATGACTTGCTCTACTTTAAGACATCACAATCAAAGCTCAGCTCTGGGCACCAGCAGCTTTGTATGAAGAGGAGGAAGAGCATCAGTGTGTGTGTACTTCAGCTCCTCACCCTACACCTCACCGCCTTGCACTGAACTTGCTGCCAAAGTCTGTTTTACTTGACCTTGTAACCCACGTATTTGGCACAGGCTGGGTGTTCAGGAACGTGATTTTGTAGGAAACAGCAGCTGAGTGGATTTATTTTGTTGGAACCTGTCTGTCCGGGTAAACTGAGGACCTGTTCTGTTGGAGAAGAATCTCCTTTTGTCTCTTTCTCTGGGGAAGGCTGGTGTATTTCACAGAATCATGT